>PVHX01016961.1:0-41537 GCA_004024805.1 Geosciurus inauris | reverse complement strand
AAGCAACAGAGGATAGTCCTGAAATAATGGACTTTTAGTAAGTGTCAGAATATTTCAGGAAAACTCAATGTGTTGTTTTCAAATAGAATTTGAAAAGAATGTGTAAAATTTCTCACCACTATTGTGAAAGTCATTTTGCAGAAAATTCACACAAAGAAATATTGTTCAAGAATTGTGGACATGATAATATTAAAGGGGTACTATAATAATGACTAGAATAAAGAAAGTTCAAAATATAATACACAGTTTATTCACCCTATAATATAGAAAGTTTTTAAAGGTATGAAGAATCTCAGGAGATCTGGTGAACTGCAAGATACACATAGAGTAGAACGAAGCAAGGTAGAGGAGCAATATGATGTCAGAGGAAACCATTCTTGGTAAGGCCTATCTCTCACAACTTCTGGCTAAGTGTTTAGCAATGTTCTAAAGGAAACAATTTACAATATGCATGGGAACCCATTTCAGCAGTCACCCTTTTCCATGAATTGCTACTGTTTATAGAAACAAAGCTTGATGCAGTCCCAGTCATCAACCCCTGTGTCCCATCAGTTACTCTCCACGTTGTTTATTCTCCTGCATCGCAGTGCAAGCCCTTCAGCTCTTGCCTGAGTAAATGACTTCGTTGGGAGTGTGGCTTTGTGCAAGCCAGAGAGGTTGTCCTCTTTCAAGCTCTCTACCTGTCCTTGACATCTCTGACCAGCAAACTTGAACAAGGTTATCAGTGAAAGCCTCTGTCTGCACACTCTTGATCTGTTATCCTTGAGAATCATTCCATCTTCTCCTGCCTGGTTAATAACCATGACCTTTCCCTTTACATCATAACCTGTTTGATGTCTGTTTATCTCATCCATGAGCATGTAAGCTTGAGGACCAGGACTACACTGAATGCGCACTGCAGGGGCTCTGACAGAGGCCACTGCCTGTTTGCTGGCCCTCCACAGTGGCTCCTCATACTCCTCTTAGAATTTTATGCAAGAGCTTTCTTGAACTGATATTACAGGCAAAAGTCAAGAGCTGGCTATTTATAATACTTTCTAGTTATTAGTGTTCTCTAGTAATGCAAATTATTATTTGGAATTACCTTGTTGGCACTAGGTAAGGTGAGAAAGTGGAGAGATGGAGAAAGGGGGCGAGAGGGAGTGGGAAGGAAAAAGGGAGAGAGGGCAAGGCATGTGGAAAGGTAGGAAGGAATGGGAAAATGGCAGCAGTCTCGTCTTCCTGTGTGCAGGCTGCTTCCATGTGCTCGTCAGAGCTGAAGGAGTTCCAGACTTACTTGCCAAACCGTGACACATTTACATGCCAAAGACAGCCATAATTCCCTTCTAAGTGTGGACTCCTTTGCAAGGCCCTGGTTATTTCCTGAGGAAGGAGGCTTCAGACTCTTCCCTGGGCAACTAGAAGGGCTTGGGAAGTAGAAAATGCTCTTCCACTCGCTTCCAGACAGATCCAGGGTCTCAATGGATTGTCTTCTTTTAGGCAGGGATCGGCTGCTCTAGTGACCAGTGGTCCAGCAATGGCTTCCTATTCAGGGTATTCCTGGAGGCCACACTCCCCCTTTTCCTGTTAGTGAAGAGATGACTTTGGGGTTAGGGCCAGGGATGCTGTTGCAGCCAAGTCTCTACTGAAGTTAGCCTGAAAGCCCCCATAGTGGGGGCTTTGTGTACTTGGGGGCCGGATAGGCCTTTTGCATCCTGCACCAAACTGGGGGCAACATGAAGAAAGAGACTACAAATGATCCCCCAAAGTCTCCCATCCAAGTTTGTTCTGCTGTAGACTACTCTGGGGGGACAGTACACATGGCAGTGCTTATTACACACAGGTAGATCTTTGTGGAGAACAGTGATACAAATACCGAAATAGTGTCCTGACAGACTGATCTCTAATCTCAAATCCTATTTGTAGTGGAGGGAACACATGATTTAGACTATATTATTACCTTGTATAATTTAGAGAAGGAAACAAGAGTAAGAGGGAATTTGCTTCTTCTAAAGCAATAAGTAGTCTTTATCATTCAATAAGCCCACAAGAATACCACACAGAGACTGAGGTTTATAAAGGAGCCCACTGGGGCCAAGGTACCTGCATTCCACACTTCTGGATCATGATTAAGTATGTCTCACTTAGAAACAAAATCTGCAAGAGGCAACAAGGATCTTTTCATTTTGAAAATGCTTTAATAAGTGTTGACAACACTGGTTTGCAAAATGTAAAGGTACTATACAAATTCTTAATACAAAAAGAATAAATTAAAAGCAGATTTCTTTTTAATTCTGCAACTTTGTCTACAACATACATCTTTTTCATTGATTACAGTTGAACAGAATCCAGTAAAATCATTTTACATGCTCTACAGTCAGTTTCAGGAGCAACCTAATCTTTTCCCCCCATTATTAAACTAGAGTCCATTTTACACAACTTGTAATAAACTATTGACATTAATGTATATGTAAAACTTTACACCTAGTTAACTAATAAGCAGTAATTGGTCGTCTCATAGCACCTGGATGAGGTTTGCTATATTTAGAACTAAACTAATACTGAATGAAAACAAATAGAAATTTTAACAGTTTCAACACTCACCTGCATATAACAAAATTAAAACAAAACAAAACAAAACAAAACAAAAAACAACCTGGCTCACAATGTAGTCTGGTGTATCTGTCTTCACCAGTCTTCTGGCTGAAACAGGCAATTTCTTACATGTATCCAAAAAATCCAATAGGGGCTTTTATCAGACCAGGGACTTTGTATTTCATCATATTTTGTTTTAAAGAAATAGGGATATATAAAGTGTTTCCAAGTGCTTGCATATAATTACTACAGTATTTCCCACCACACTGACCATTATCATGTCAGCCTCAGAGGACTAATGGTTATGTACATTTTATATCAACTGAACGCAGCTAAACAGTAAAACCTGTTTTACTTAATCTGTCTTTACTACCAGACTCTCAGGATGTTTGCTAGAACTGTAATTCCGTTCCCACTTCATTCCTCTCTGCCCCCCAAATCTAAAATGTAACCCAAATTTTTAGGAAGAATTTCTGCCTCTTATTCCTTTAACTGAACTGGCCTAAAAAGCTTGATCCAATTTACTTCAGACTTGATTTCAAACTAGTGTCCATGTTCTATCCCCCATAACCATGTAACCTTGTCACCTTCTCCATTTCTCTTTTGACTTTTCCTGTTGCACAGAGTTCAGTCTGATTCTTCATCTATCTTGTGGGAAAAAGAAAAATGACCCAATGTATGCTTCCAAATTGGGGGGGGGGTGTAAAACAAATATGTTGTCTGTAGCTCTAATCCTTAAAATAAAAACAAAATACTTCCCCCCACCCAGTCAAGCCCCAGATTCATTCAGTAACATCCTAACTGGTTTTTATTTATCCTGCAGTTTTACCCCTAAGTGTTCTGGAAATAGCAATCCCTTCTGCAAACTGGTATCACCAACTTAGCCATGCACAGCGGGCCCTGGGGCTCTGAATCATCCACAAAGAAGTGCAAGAGGCTATGGCCTGCTTGGTCCCCGCCTGATGCTCCCACATGACTTCCAGTGCTTTCCAGTGGCAGAGGGAGAAGTTCCTTTTGGTTTCCATCTTACCCTCCTGGTCTGGTAGAGTCTATTGTTATTCTTGGATTACATATACATGAAAAACAAAGATTCTTTTTTATTCTTTTGATACTACAGCTAACTTTAGTTTTGTTTTCCCAAAAAACCACCCCCACCCTGGCTCCTGTCCCTGGCTGTCAAATGCCTTTCCAATGGGAAGTCATTACAAAGGAGAACACTCCACCCCTCCCCCCACTTGGCGCCAACAAGCACAGCATACCACCTCTGTGGAGACCTTTTTGTGCCATCTTGAGTAACCCAACTAAGATTGTGCACTTGTTAGTTATTATAAAAGTATTTTTGAGGCCTTTGAAGATTGATGGCTTTCTGGTTGTGTATTAAGCATAGCTCAAGACACATGTAAACGGACAGCTCCCACGTGTTATTTTTCTTCCTTCCTCTTTTGGTATATGCAGACAAAGGTGGTGTATCACAGTAACTGATTCTGCAGTAGGTGTATAGGTCCTTTGGGAGCTGATTTTTTTTTCAACCCTGCTCTGCCTGCCGGCTAGTAGACACATGTAAAATCTTCCTACCTAAGGGCATAGTTGGGTTCTTTGAATAACTGACACACAGGAGAAGTCGCATCTGAGCTCTTTGTCACACAAGCGCTAACATAAAATGAGCCACAACAGTTAAACACTTGAATGGACTGCAATGTGCTTTTCCCTTGGTTTCCCATTAAAAAGAAAAGAAAATGAAACACCTTGTGCAAAAAAATAGGTTACACTTTTACTGGTCGTTTTAATGAGAGAGAACCACTTTTGGCAATTATCACCTTATGTTTACTACAAATCCCCGCTTTGGGTCTTGGGCTTCGGCTGAGCCCCCTTCACAGACCAGGCTAATTTTACACTCTGTTCCTCCCCGAGGGTCTGTTTTCCTTCATGTCCAGACTGATGGAGATTCTGAGTCAGCAAGGTCAGCCAAGACTCCCTCATCTTCACCCTGCCATTGAGTTAGGGTTCCAGGCTCTCATGGAGGAAGAAGTGGGCTGTCGAGGGTGATGGATCAAGAGAGGACGTGATTCACAAATGGTTGACTTACACTGTGGCATGTTGAAGCCGTTTAGATTCTAAAAGAAATTTCATTGCAGAAAGAATGTCTTCCGCTTGGCCCCTCTTGTTTTTGTTTGCATGTAATTATTTTATTTGTTTCTCTTTGGCAGCATAGAACTGATTGTGATCCTCTGGTGCATCTCGGGTGTTAAGCTTCCTCACTTCTTTTCCCCACAGCCACTCCCTCCCAAGCTCTCTCTTAGGAATTTTTCAGGTATCAACTGAATATCCTCACGAGGCATCCTCTCCTTGAAGTGCTTGGTTGGCCTACAGGCGGCAGGCTGGACGCAGCTTCATAGTCTTTCTGTACGCAAATCTTCCTGTTCTCTGCCAGTGCTACTTGTCCGCAGGAAATTTCATGCCAGCCGGCTTCCCTGACAGTTCCTGGCCTGGGGGCTGTCAAGGCAGGGGAAGCCACCAAGGTGCCATTGAGGATTGCTGACTAGCTCTCTGTGGGCAAGAGAGCCAGGGGACACACAGTGGGACCGGAACCTTCCAGAATGTCTCCTCAGTCAGGTTTTGAGGGTGAAGGGGTTGCGGAGACAGGAGAAAAAAAGTGCCGAGGACCGAAGCTGGTGCAGGTGACAGTGCGTCTGGGTAAGGCAAATGAGAGGCAGTGAGGTGACTCAGAATGGCGTCGAGGCGGTCAGATCAGGCCGGGCTGGCTCACACGAGGGTCCCGGGCTTGGCTTTTTCCTGCCCATACCACTGGACGTCAGCTAGTTCTGGGTAGAGGGAGGAATCCAGGAAGCAGCTATCATTGCAGCCCCTGTGGGGTCCAAGAAAGGAGATGAGACGGTTAGAGGGGAGTGGCACTAACAGGACTGCATCAGGGTTGCGCATCCACTGATGGAGGCCCTCTACTGATTGTCAGTCTTCCCTGTTCATAAGTGAGGCCTGACATATTCAACAGAGCTGAGTATATACAAAGCACTTAGACCAAAAGGGTCCATGTAAAGGGGACCTCCTGACACCTCGACGTCTGTGAAAGAGGAAAATGCAAGCTAATTAATACTTAACATGGTAGTGTCCAAACCTGGCTGCAACCTGGAATCACCAGAGACCCAAAAGTACTCATGCCTGTCCCCATCTGCAGCTGCTAGAATTGGTCTGGTTGTGAGTGAGCGATGGGGGCTTTTGAAGCTTCCCCAGGTGATTCTCAGGTTGCAGCCAAGGCCAGAGCCCCTTGGGCCATATTCCTCAGGATGATTCTTCCTACGTGATAGTCACGGGGTTATCTTCCATGGGGCCCGGGGGTAACCAGATTTCACTGGGAGGTGTTTCTACTGACCTGGAAGGACAACAGAAATGCCAGGTTTCCCTGTAGTGAGACTGGGGTGATACTCTACATTGAGTTTTAAATGTCTTTTTAAAATCAGTGCTGTTTATTCCGAATTTTGTGATTACAAAAATGTAGTCATTTAAAATATGTAGTAGAGGTTGGGCATGTAGCTCAGAGGTAGACAGCATACTTAGCATCCCTGGGTTTGATCACCAGCACCAAAGGTAAATAAAATATATAGGAAAGTATATAGAAGAAAATAAAAGGCTTCCAAAAAAGTACTTCAGTTAGGCATTACTATTTAAGTTGGGTAGAAATGATTCTTAACTATTGAGCAGAGAACACACAGATATGTTTGACACCAGTGGTCATTTCTAGGGATCATTATTAGGGAAAAGCCCCTCTCCAGATCTCCTGAACTAGCTTTTCAGTTCCTCCCCTTCAGCTCATCTCCCTGTGCCCAGTTCTAGAGGTATGGTGGAGATAGGTGATAGGAAGAAACCCTAACCTGATGTAGTTTAAAAAAAAGTGAATTTAAAGAGTGTATGTATGTGGGGCTGGGATTGTAGCTCAGTGGTGGAGCGCTTGCCTTGCATGTGTGAGGCACTGGGTTCGATCCTCAGCACCACATGAAAATAAATAAAGATATTGTGTCCATCTACAACTAAAAAAAATTTAAAAAAAAGTGTAATGTATGTATGTATGTGTATATATATATATATATATTTTTGCACTGGTGGTGCTGGGTATTGAACCCAGGGCCTTGCACAAGCTAGGTAAGTGCTTTATCACTGAGCTACATCCCCAGCCTTTTTTATGTTTTCAGACAGGGTCTTGCCAGGTTGCCCAGGCTGGCTTCAAACTTGAGATCCTCCTGCCTCAGCCTGTTGAGTACCTGGGATTATAGGCGTGTTTTTAAAAGAATATCTTAATAACAAACTGCCTCATGAACCAGTTTACACTGAAAATAATAAGTCATTCCCATTTTTCTGTTTCATTTCCCAACTTCTCTATGAACAAATGGAAGAAGGCATTCTGTGCTTTGTAAATGTTTCTCATTTGGTGTTTAAAAAAAGAAAAATCCATGAAAGCTAGAAAAATCCCAAGTCATCTGTGAGCATACTGGTGGACTTTCATGAGTCTTGTGCTTTGAAGCTCTGAAAATACACCAGGTTAATTCTTTTAATTCTCAGGATTCAGAGGCAAAGTAACAAAGGCCCTTAATTATGACACCAGCCCTGGGTATTTCTGTATTTAGGGGGTGAATGAATGATTCTGATACACTCCCCCTGCAAATGTTCTCTGTACCCCTGACATAACTGACTTTTGTAACTGTGCCTGAGGGACTGAGAAACTTCTAATGGGAAGGGAAAGGTGACTGGGCCGTGCAGGGGACATGTGATGCTCCTTGGGAACAATCCCTCCCCTTACACATGGCACCACCCCTGCCACTCCTACCAGGGGTGGACATGTGACCTAAGTCTGCCAGTTACAGCCCTCTGACTAGTTACTGGTTCATAGATGGCCAAGCAGGGATGAGCAGATTTGAAAATATGAGGATGTCAACTTCCTCCTAAGAATGAAAGTACAGGAGCAGGAAGCAGAGTTATGGATGGGAAAAGGGCCAGTGAATCTTGGCTCCACCCTGCCCTCATCTTCCCAGTACATCAGCCAGTACACGTTCTTATTTACTTGTTGATAGGTTTCTTTTTCAAACAAACTAATTAATACTGGCACATTTATATTGTTTCTTAAACTCTTGACAGAAATTTGTTTCTGATACAAATGTGATCTTAATCTCTTTAGGACAAAACTTCCCTTAGTGGCTTCATAAGTTATAAGGAATCACTTCAGCCAGTGTTTTTCCAAGCAGATTTGTGACATGCTCTGAGGAAATAAAAGAAGGTTCCCTGGAAAAATAAGTTTGAGGACTCAGCCTTTTGGAGAACTGAAATGTACGTGGACACATATTAAAGGATCTGAGAAGTTCTACATTACTTTGTTTCACCCTGAACTTCCCAAACAGTATTGCCCATTAACAACAACAACAACAAAAATGTGTTTGAATCTCTTGTATGTTGGATCCTAAATAGTTTCTGGTTGAAACTGTTACAGTTAAAAATTTTTGAGTAGTAACTGTAGCACAATACAAAGGACCTTTATCACAATATAATTTGCTTCAGAGGAATTAAACGTCCTTTTTATATCGATCATACGACTCAAGGAAAGACCACTGAGTTCAAAGCAGTAGTGTTTGGATAAGGCCGCAGGTTGTTAAGGACTCCTGGTGGTGTTTATTCTGTCTGTGAAGACAGCCTAACTCCTGGCTGGACCATGTCTCCTATGTCTCACCAGGAAGGCTCTCCTATGTCTCACCAGGAAGGCTCCTGCATCATAGCATCCTATATGGGAGGCATCATGTGTTCTAAGTTCTGTGGGTTTTGCATCTTTTAAAACTGTAAGACCCTTCTGTTTAGCTAATTAGAAATCCAATGCATAAAACAAAGCAATATCTGAATGGTGGGTGGTGGATGGGAGAAGTTGGGTGAAATGGGAGCCCATCCTTTGATTGGTGTTGCGGTCCCAACATAGTCCCCAAAGTGCCACAGTGTGCAAATGACTGGCCTGTCCTATGTCTACTGAGAAGAGTGGAACATAACAATATCCCAGAAAAAGTTGACTGTGACTGGTCTGAAATGAACATTTTTCTTCTCAGATTAAAATTTATTTACTAAAAGTATAAAGGAGAGAACAATGATAAAATAAAGCTAGAAGAAAAAAATATATCCACCCATCCCTTAGATATTTTACATAGATTATTTCTTAGTAACTCTCACATCGTTACTGAATTACCTAGCAGGTAGTTTTAAGAGCTACAAATATTGCTTAACTGTCTTGGTATCTTTTTCTCATGTGACTGATAAGAGACTTGGTCCTGGTAGCTCAGCCAAGCCCTTGCTTCTCATTCAGTACAGACTCAGTTTTAAGCTAATAGTCAAGAAACACTGTATGCCAAGAAAGCAGAACACAAAACAGACTGTTTAGGAAGCAGTTACTCTTCACAAGTAATACAAACAAGGAGTCACTAAATAGTCTCCCTGGTAAATTTAAGTGAGTCATTCATGATGAAGACATAGGGGATCTTTCTGATGTCACCCAGGAGAATAGCTTGGCACACTCTTGGCCACCAAGGGTCCTGGGAGTGGTGACTCCTGAGTCTGCTGATGACCACCACTGCCCCCTGCCCATGGGGGCTTTCCACTGCAAAAATGCCCCTTCCCAGTGGTTAAACTCAGAGATACACAGAGGTGCATGGCCTGCCAGGGGCTGGCTAAGTCAGGGCTTCCAATGCAGGGAAGTTGGTGAATTTACGAGCCTCCATCACCTACATCTCAGTGGAGTCTATAACTGCTTGACATAGGGAGGTGGGGGGGGGGTTGTTGTGCAGAATCTTGTGGGGAGGAATTTCATTCAGCAAAATAACTTTTATAAATTTTATAAATTGATTTTATAAAAGTACATTTCAACAATAGCTTATCTTCATCTCTTACTAAGCGTTGAGCAATGCTTTATCTCCATCTTACTAGTAATGAGAAATATGATGAACTTACAAAACCAACTGTCAGTACACACTGGTGCTGCTGAACAGTGCTGCAGGCGGTCACAAAGCCAGGGTGAAGAGTCCTTCTAGAGTCATCCTGTCTTACTTGGCCTGGACATGTGCTGCTGCTCAGCATTTTTTTTTTAAATTCATTTCAAGCTGACATATTACATTCCTACAGCAGCCTTCCGGTCCTATTTAATTCTCAAGTTCCCCTGCCATTCCCACCTCCATTGCTGTAGCAGATGGTTCTGTCCCTCCAGTATTGAAAGAAAAAATGCTGATTCTTTTTTTCTTTTTTGGTACTGGAGATTGAACTCAGGGGCACTTGACCACTGAGCCACATCCCCAGCCCTATTTTGTGTTTTACGTAGAGACAGGGTCTCACTGAGTTGTTCAGTGCCTCGCCGTTGCTGAGGCTGGCTTTGAACTCGCAATTCTCCTGTCTCAGCCTCCCTAAGTGCTGGGATTACAGGCGTGCGCCACCACGTCCGGCTAAAAATGGTGATTCATTCTTCTTCAATGTTGCTTTTATACAGTCATTCTGTCTTTCAGTCTCCTCTCTTCTCTGTCACCAGAGGAAAAGGTGCCCACCTGCTTCTGAAGAGCAATGACCTGCTTTCCTAATCCCTCATCTGCCAATTATAAAAATTGTTCCACATCTCTCTTGATCTGCCCATGATCTTGTCCTAACCTACTTTTCAGGCTGAAGTTCTTATTCTCTGCAGCAAAATGAGACTCTATTGTTCCCCAAATAGCCCTCTTGTTTCTGTACCTGGGTTTGTACCCTTGGAATGGCCTCCCTCTGCTTCCAGCCATCGAAGCCCCTTCCACCTACTACAATCTGGTCTCACAGAGCATGTCCATTCACTCAAAAGTGATCCCTCTCCTCTCTGAATCCTTTTAGCATTTTGACTCTTAGAACACTTACGATGTGAGTGTGGCAGTTTCTTACCCCTAATCTCCTAATAGATTTTCAAATTGTGATTTTAACTTGAATTTCTGGAACTATAGCCTTTAGCACGGTTCCTGGAATATGGTGCAGGTTCATTTATTGTTGTTGTTGTTTTTAATCTAATAAACTTAAAACTTTTTGTTCACTACTGCATGGTGTTCTTATGTTTAGTTAACCCTTGAAATGCTATTTAATTTCAATGATGTGCAATTAGTTAGGCTTTAAAGTCCCAGATCTAGGGATCAGTTCAGATGTCACTGTCTACCTGATGTCTACGGTAGGAGTGATTTGCAAATTTCAATACGCATTTGATTTGGTAGTGCACAGTGGTGCCCAGGGACCTTTATAATGAGCTAGTGACGATGATGATGCTAATTTCCGGATTACATTTTGAAAAGCAGGACTCTATAGCATTTGATACAGTACTCAGCTGTCACTCAAGAATGCTGGAATGCAATCACAAGTGATCTTTGGGTGCTTCTGGATCAGCTCACTCTGCCCTTGGGGATTTGAAACGTAAATCACAGTGATGTTGTTCACATACACACTGAGTACTAAGGCAGTAAAAACTTATATGGATCTTTGTATGTACTTAGAGCCTGGGAAGGTCTCAAATATACTTCAGGGGTCTTTTCTGGGAAGTAGCATTGGGAATGCCCAACATCTGACATAAAAACAAACATATAAACAAATAGTTCCACATATGACTAGAAATAAGACATAAAAACAATGGCTTCCACACTACTCAGATGTTTCCTTCTGGAAAATCTGACACGTGTGAGGACAGCACAGAGGCAGTACATCTGGGATCATGAACTCACGGGCAGTAAGAACAAAACATCCCCTTACGATACCTCTATTCATCAGTACTTTGGTGAGGTGGAGACTCAGACCCATCCATAATGGGCGAGTTTTCTGTTGCTTCTCTGAACAAAGGAAAGCAGAAGGAGGAAGAGAAGAGAGGTCATGTTAAAGGGAAGAATCGACACGCACACCATCAGTAGCTTATTAACACCTTGGAAAGACCCACAGATTGTACACCCCAGTGATAGTAACGAGTCATGCAGAACTTTTAGTCCCCAGAATTGAGTCAAAAGACCTCCTTAGTTTTGTTAGGAAGGCGGGCAATTGTATATTTTATCCATGGTCTCATTTTCATATCATTAGTGTTATGTTATTATCCATTATTAATATTGTTTGTTAATGATAATTCAGCTCAATCTGGCAAAATGGTTTACTTCAGGACCAAAATATCTTTTTGTTCCCGTTTTGCTTGAGTCTTCACTAGCTATATGTTGGTGAATAAGGCACATTTCAAGACTGACTTCCGTGAGTAGGCACGTGAGGGTGCTCATGAGTTTCAGAGCCTGTTGTCAAAATAATATATTTGGAATAGGTGAGACTGGGCATGATCCAGAAACTTTGGAGGATCTAGGCATACTGAGATCGATCTGAAGTTCTCTATCTGAATGGGGTGGTTTAGCCACTGGAGACATATATACTGTGTGTCATTCGTTTATAAATTAATCTTGGGAACATGCTTGTACCCTCAGCTCTTCAGTGGTTGCCTGGATACAGGCGAGAGCAGAGTTGAATATGTCATAGAAGTGAATGCTAGTGATCAGTAATTAAGTAATTAGCAGTAGCTACAGTCAAAAGATAGGCTGGTAAGTAGGAATGGTCACAAGGCCACTGTAGTTGGGATTATAAAGTCTCTTAATTCCAGAGGAATAAGAGGCAGCATAGAATAGCAGTGGGTGTCAAACTTGAGTGTGCTTCAGAATCACCTGGAATGCTTGTTAAAACACACCTTGTAGAGCCCACCCCAGAGTTTCCAATTCTGCAAGCTCCAGGTGAACCCAAGAATCTGCATTTCTGACAAATCAAGGGAGGCTCATGCTGCTGGTCTAGGGTGCACATTTTCAGAAAAATTTTCATTTTCTACCACTGGCATCATGGAGAAGAAACAGGATTTGGGGGTCACAGCTCCAGCTGTGTGACTTTGGGCCAAGCACTTCTTTTCTCTGAGCCTAGTCTGTAAAACCCAACAGATCCAAATCTTCTCCTTGCCAGGGTGCAGCAAGGATTACATCTGTGCATATATGTTAGAAAAAGCTCCCAGCCTTTTGAGTACACAGCAAGCACTCAATAAGTATTAGCTCTGTCTCTACCCATCAAAAACCAAGCCTCCAAGAAGCCTGGCATAAAATCACTACAGATAAACTGGCAGCAACAAAAATGCCAACCATGGGGATCTGAGATGTGGCCAGCAGAGCCAATGGCAGGACTATGGTTTTCTTGGGATTCAGCTCACAGATGGCTGTCAATTCTTCCAGACATCCTCACCGATGCTCCAGCAAACCAGAAACTGTGGTTAAGCTGGGCATGGGACCCCTTGCTCCTCTAACCAACAGATATTGATAGAATGTAACATCCACTTAAGAGACAATGGCTTGGAGACAGGAGAGACAGGGTGTAGCACAAAGCAGGTTATCTGTACCTGTGGGACCCTCTGGTAGATCAAGACAGCTTAACTGGCCACAGATTGTAACACTCTAGGCCTACATTTAAAACTACAAAAGGAGCTGAATTCTGGTTCCATATATTTTGCTGTGGGCAGCTTCTCCTTAAAGGTCTCAAGGTACCCAATCCCCTTTGCTGTCTAGTGCTTGGCCTGGACAGAATGCTATTTCTTAAGATGCATCCTGATATTGATAGCAAATACACTGAGAAGTATGTGAAACACCTGGCCTGGTGCATACCACAGGTGCATATCCCCCCCCCCCCTTTTTGTGGTATTGGAGATTGAAGCCAGGTGTACTCAGCCACTGAGCTACATCCCCAACTCTTTTTATTTTTCATTTTGAGACAGTGTCTTGCTAAATTCCCCATCTGATCTCAATCTTGTGATCCTCCTGTCTCAGCCTCCTCAGTTGGAGGGAATACAGGCATGTGCCACTGCTCCTGGCTTCCCTCTGACATTTTTGCTTGGCCTTTTGAGTCAGCCTGGGTATCAACTAAACCCAAATCTAATCCTGACCAAAGAAATACAATCCTACTTCCTGCATCCACCTCCCCATGTCCTGGGGATCACTACCTACTTTAAAAGAGAACACAATGAATTCACTACCAAAAGAGGGCCATGAGGAAAAGTGGTGGGGTAGGTGACAGCAAGTCATGGGGTTTCTTTGGAAAGGAAGCAGTTTCCCAGTAATGAACTCTCATCATTTGTTGATATATCTTTCTGTCACTAAGATCCTATATAGATGACAGTCTTCCTAGCTGACAAAGTCAGGAACCTGGAGGAAGAACCAGGTTAAAGGACTGGAGGGAGAACTCACCCAGTCTGCCAGGTTAGGATGTGGTGGGGACTGCTTGGGGGGGTGGCTCCGATTTCACTAGACGGTGTTGAGCTTCTCTGGCTTTGAGGTAAGGCAGCTGTATGTGGGTGACACGAGAGAGATGGAGAAGATGGGTCAGACCTGGTGAGGGCACTTAGGACTCATTGGACTATGCAAC
Source organism: Geosciurus inauris (assembly GCA_004024805.1). Lineage (NCBI taxonomy): Eukaryota > Metazoa > Chordata > Mammalia > Rodentia > Sciuridae > Geosciurus > Geosciurus inauris. The sequence continues at coordinate 27,509 of PVHX01016961.1, read as the reverse complement.
CTCAATGGTTAGGGGTCACCATTTTCAGGGAGGTAGGACATGACCCCACAGTAGGGTCTTGGTGACCCCGTGGCAGTCACAGCAGGGAAACATCTCTGTAGCCCCCACTCCTGCATCCCTGTTGCACTTTCTCCCCTAAACCATGCACTTCCATTCTGACTCAGGCTGACCTGGGATCCTAGGTCCTTGCTTTGCCATTGGAAGTGGTCGCAAAGGTAGTGATGGTTCTGATGTCAGCAAAGAACCTAACACTCCACAGTTCTTCGAAGGAGACCTGGGCAGGACTTGTGCAGAAAGGACTGACTTCTCTGGATAGCAGAGATATAGCTCAGGGCATTCTTGGATGTGGCCCCCAGTATAAAGATGATGCTCCTCTTTATGAAAGAACCTCCGGAAAGTTCTCTGAGCCTGTTCCCTCTGCTATTTCAGGCTTACCATTTGCTATTTTAGTACCCTTCAAATCAGGCAGGGCTTTTAATAACTCATCCAAACCCGACTGCTGGGAGTTTGTTGATGTGAACACAAGTCTACTTGGGAGAATTCTGTAGGAGTAAATCCTACTTAGATGCATCCTTTGCTTTCCCAGGAATGGAATCCTTTTCTTCAGTCAACCTTAGTACAGCTTGTTATGGTTTAGGTAAGAGGTGTCCCCCCAAGGCTCATGTGTGAGACAATGCAAGAAAGCTTACAGGTGAAATGATTGGGTTATGAAAGCCTTAATCTAATCAGTATGTTAATCCCCTGATAGGGATTACCTGAGTTGTGACTCTAGGCAGATAGGTTGTGTCTGGAGGAGGTGTCACTGGGGGTATACCTTGAGGTATACATTGTGTGAGCTGAGCTTAGACCATCTCTCTGTTTCCTGATGACATGTCCTGAGCTGCTTTCCTCAACCACACCATTCTGCCATGATACTCCACCCAGCATCATGCTTTGGGCCCAGAGCAATGGAATTGGCCATCTATGGACCAAGATCTCTGAAACTGTGAGTGCACAAATAAACTTTCCTCCTCTAAAACTGTGCTAGTCAGGTCTTTTGGTTGCAGTTTTGAAAAAGCAAACCAAAACACAGCTTCCTAGAATTTTTTAGCCTAAAATATATTCCAAAAGATCTACCTAATCTCTTTAAGTAAAGCAGATCTACTAGATAAGCACTATAGTTTTGATAGAAAACTTGCAAGCACTCCTAACCACTTATATTTACAAATTGCCAGACCTAAAAGCCATGGACAATCATGCCCTAAATTGTACACATAAAGTAGCCATTCTCAAAACTTGCCTGGGAAGTCAATGATAAATTTCACTGGGCCAGTTTTACAGACCAAGGAACATGAAGAAAGTTGTAGGCTGCTGGCGTCCATGGCACACTAGTGATTGCTGCAATCATTTTTTTTTTTAAATATTTTTTAGTTGTTGATGAATATTTATTTATTTATTTGTCTGCGGTGCTGAGAATCGAACCCAAGGCTTCACACATGCTAGGCAAGCACTGTACCACTGAGCTACAACTCCAGCCCTGCTGCAATCATTTTTATTCTGGTCTCTGAAGCTGGTCATATGACCAACGTGTCCTAATAACTGAGCCACTGGGGATGTGGAGGCAGAATGCAGAAGCCTGGCATACCAGGACAGCCAGTTCTTCCACTTTGCCCTGCTCTCTTCAGGCTCCAAGAATCTCCTTCGGTCCCCAGAGATGATCCTCTCCCCTATTATCTTATTTAAGCAAGTCAATACTTGACTTGGAGCTCCCTGTTTGTGCTCTCATTTTGCTCTTGCAGCGTTTATCATTTCTGTCTCAAAATCTTCTTCCACTTTCTTTGCCTACAGTTGGAGGGAGGCAGAATCTCGTCACCCTGTTTATGAGTGGTGCAAGTATGCAAATGAGTATGACCAATGAGGCACATGGTCACTGTTCAACCAATGCTGGTTATTATCACCATTATTATTTCTTTTTTAAAAAATTATTTTTTGTCATAGAGGAACACAATACCTTTATTTGTATGTGGTCTTGAGGACTGAACCCAGTGCCTCACATGTGCTAGGCAAGTGCTCTACCACTGAGCCACAACCCTGGTCCTCACCATTATTATTTCTTAGAGTAACTTCTAAAACTTCTTAATGGGAGGGATAGTTTTTTTCAACAAAAATATAACGCAAAAATATAACACAAACCTTGGTTTATGAAAATTTTCAGTAAAAATATAAAGGGAATTGAGAGTACTGTATAAAAATTACATTGTGGCTATATCATAACATTGAAATGGGAAAGCCAGAAGCAGTCAAGAGGTATCCATATAGATATCCGTGTCAAATACAGAGCACAGTGCACTTCTTTCCTCAGCCAGTTTGTCCCCACCTGGGAGGCACTAGCAGGAACCTCAAAGCTGCAAGACCCAAGTCCATCCCCCACCCAGCTTTCTTTTGCAGGGGTATAAAGAGGCACCTTGGCTGGATAAACTCTGAGAAACAAACTTCACAAAACTTTCTTAGATGTCTGTCCTTACAAGAAAAAGTGGCTGGAGGAATGATTTGCCCTTTGGCTAAAGAAGCAGAGGGAGAGTTGGTCCAGTCCACTCTGGAGGGTCAGATGCCCTTTATTCCACCAGACCATGGTTAGAATGGGAGAATCCTGCAGCCTGCAGGTCTCCTACATCTGACAGCAAAGTGACCAGAATTAATGATTCCCTTTCCCCACTATGAGGTCTAAGGGGACCTCCTGGTAGTTGGCACCCAGATCACCCGGCCATCCCTCTCACCTGACGTGGCCTTGCACATCTGGGGCATCCTGGTGACCCTGCTGTGCGCCACGAAGGTGCTCTGGGAGGAGGTGCTATACTGTGAGCCGCTGTCGGAGGAGGTGGAGCTGGTGTGCGACAGGCGGCTGTGCTCCTTGTGCGAGGCGGTAGAGCGCTGGTACCATTGGCGCAGCTCATCGGACACAGCGGCGCGGCCCGCGCCCTTGTCGTGGGAGCCCTCGCGGCCCAGCGACGGAGTCCTCAGGATCTGCGAACGCGAAGGCGTCAGGCGGCCTGCGTCGCCGTCGTCTCCGCCACCACGCCAGCTCTCCTTGAACAGGCCGCCAGCAGTGTAGGAGTTGGAGGTCTTAAATTGCGCCTTGACGCTGTAGTGGCCCTCCTGGTCGCTCTCCAGGCTGCGCACCACCACGGGCGTGGCACTGCCCTCAATGTACAGCGGGTACTCCTTGATGCGGTACTGCGAGCTGGGCTGGCTCTGGCTGTGCAGGTACACGCCGCCGCCCGCGCCCGCGCCCCCTGCCCCTCCAGCGCCGCCGCGCGCTGCCAGGTTGGGCATGCTGCCCGAGCTTGCAGAACCCAGCGCACCCGCCGCTCGCTGGCGCTGGCGCTGGCGCTGGCGCGCCTTGGACGGCGAGTCCTCTGCCAGCGTTGAGTAGTTGGCGTTCATCTGCGCCGGGTAGTAGTGTTCCGAGCTCGAGTGGCTGGTGCATGACGAGCAGTCGTCCATGGGGTCCGAGCCATTGCTGCTACGAGTCCGTGGGGTGTAGAAGTCGGGGCTCCCCGTGTCGTTCTCTGAGCCCAGGAGCTTGCCCTGGGACTCCAAGCTGGAGCTCCGGTGCCTAAAGTGCAGTGCGAGGCTGTGCAGTCGCGTGGGGCTGATGTCCACCGACCTGCGGGAAGATGCGGGCTTGATCTGGGATCTCTAGGGGAAAGGATGCCAAGGAGGCCGCTGGACGCCTCCACTCACTGCACTTAAGAGGCGCAAAGCACACGCAGGTTCAGAGGGTCCAGCAAAGGGAGTCTAGGAAATTGGGATTCTAGGCAGGGTTGCCCTGGAAGTCCTGGTGCTTCCCCAGTTCACGCCTGAATGGTGAACTGTGGATGCCTGGAGTTGGGGCCAGGAGTCTCAGCTTTGATTCCCAGTGGGAAGTGGGACTGCAGCTAGGACTCGCAAGATACAGACAGAACTGGAGAATCACTATTTTAAGTATTATGTTAAACCCTATAAAACATTTTGTAGGTTAAAAAAAAAAACAGTCCAACAGAAGCCCTTTCATGTGGTTTAACCAAATGAAACCTACATAAATGGATATTCATTTCCTGTGAAGCCGCTAAAGTGGAGGGTCCATTGAACACCAAAACCCTTAAAAATGTATGATGCGAATGCTTATTACACTATTACTTTGTCTATGATCTATTCTGCTTATTTAAGTCCACACTATAATTATTCATCAACATCACTGGGCAGATGATGGGATTACAGGTGAAATCTCACCTTGGCCATGTACAGGCAGAGGTGAGCGACTGTTCTGTCACTAGGGTCAAGCTGGAAGCCCCCACCAGGTGGCTTTCCACAACCTGGTTTTCCTTCTTTTTCAAAAATGAATGTGTGATTCATGAAAGCCTAATTTTTGCCTGTTTCTTTTGCTCTTCATTAGTTAACATTTCAAGGCCTTAAATAAATCCAAAATAAATTTAGGGCTTGGCAAAAAGATGTATGAGGATTATCAAATGAAGACCTTCCCATCAGTGCACAGTTGTTCTGGTCCCTGCTCTTCCTGAACCACCCCAGCTATAGGTTCCTTCCTTCCTCCACTTCGACTGGGAAAGCTTAGTCTTCAGTGACTGTCTCCAGTCCCCAGTGGTCTCCACATGTTACTGCAGGTGGACAGTGTGCTCTAACTTTAGTTACACTAATTTCACTTCATTTACAGAGAACCTGCCTAATAGTTTTAGGCCTCACTCTACCTCACCTGGCATCTGGGCTAATTGGGCCAGCAATGCTTCATTCATTGTACAAAGGAAGGTCTGGTCCAGGAAGGCAGGTGGGCTGAAAGCCCAATGGACTCACCTCGTGGAATGGACGTAGTGGGGGCTTCGGACACGCAGGTCTGGTGTGGATGGCATGCTAGACTGGGAGTTCCAGTGCGGGAGGCTGCGGATAGGGCTGTTCTGCAAGGAGCTGCTTCCTCCTCCTGCTTCAGCACAGCTTCCTGTGCTGGGGAAGCGCTTGTGGCTACTGAAAAACAAAGGAAGCCATGCTGGTCCTGCCAGAATGCAGAACCTTTCCCCAGAGGTCCAACTAGCTTGGGACATAGACTTTGATGTAAGGAAAGCTTGCCAGGATCCCTGCCTTCGCTCCCACAGGTCTCTACTGTGGTCTCCAGCCTTTTCTCCAGCAGTGGATGGGGTCCTTGTCCCTGCTCTCCCCCACCTGCTGGCAATGTGAGATGAACACTCTTCTCAGCCTTCTCATTAATAAGCAAAGTGTGACAATTCTGTGAAGCCCCTCTCTACAGTTTCTGTTTTCCAAGAGACAAATACCTGTCGGGGCAACCATTTGGAGCTTTATAGGGTGCAGTTAAGGGAAATGAGGAAAACAGAAAAGTGGACCAAAAATGCCTTCCAAAAAAAAAAAAACCCTCTTTACAATATTAGCCAAGTAATGAGCTGATAATGTGCAGCTCAGATTACAGCTGTTTGGCTCCAGAATTCTGTTGGAAGGTGGTTTAGGGTTCTGAGCCACTTTGGGATTCCTATGAGTGGACTCTCATTTGCAATTTTTTTTTTTTTTTTGGAATAGTGCTGCCTAAGATTTCCTAATTAATTCCTGTGGAATTTAACAACATTAAAGCCATCTGCCAACACATTGAGCATGAGCCAAATTTCCTTTGGATGACATCTCTGCACCTCAGGAGGGTCAGCAGCAGAGGGCGCTGTGAGAACAGCTCTGCTGAAAGGTAAACCCAGGAAGAAAACCTAGTTGAGTTTTGTGATTTGTGGGTGCAATTTGGAATAGTCCTTGGATTCTTTCCAGGTGTGGACAGTGACTTCATTTGGGGCTTCCCGACCCAACTGACCTGGAATGACTGTGAGAGGAGCGTTTCTTGACCTTCTCATAAGGCTCATCCAAAGAGGACTCGCTCCACATTTTGGGCTTGATGGGTGACTTGTCATAGTCATTGCGGTGATAGTGCATCTGCCTGAGTCCCTCCAAGGACTGGGGAGGAGGAGGCCTGTTGTGTGATGGTGGCCGAGGAGGGAGTCCCTTGTGAGGAGACTGTAAGGGGGATATTGTGCTGGTGACCTGAGAATCTTCTGCACAGAGAAAAGAGAGAGGAACTGAGCACGTATCATCCTTTCCACAAACTCGAGACCAGAGTCCTCAGCCCAGTGCCACCCTACATCAGCACCTGGGAGGCACATAGGCAAATCACACCTTTGCTTCACCCAGGTTGGCCCCATCACTCTCCCCCAGTAGCCAAGACAAAGAGGCCAAGTCAAGCCAAACCAGAGTCAACCAAGCCTAAACTTCAAACAATTAAATGAGAAAAGAGGTATCATGTTTATTAGACATGAATGAAGTCTGAATTTTATTCAAGACTACTAGCAGATGTGTGCTTCATACCAAACAGCATAATGTAGTTATCACTTATTATATTGCAACTTTTTCTCTTTTTTTAGTATTAGGGATTGAACCCAGGGCCTACACAATTGCTAGGCATGTGCTATACTGCCGAGCTACAGCCTGGGACCTGTTACTTTTCTTTCAAGAGACATTAAGGGTCTGATAGGCTTTGAAGGAGTTTAAGCTCCATAAAAATTTTGTTGGCTCTGTTCACTGCTAAGTACTTAGGGACATGAATGACAGCCGGCACACAGTAAGTGCTCAATAAACATTTGTTGGAGATTAAAAAATGAATGCAAATGTGTCTGTCGAGTGTAATTATTTACTGGTGAATCTGGTTTTCTACTCTCTGCTTTTTTCCTCCCCTGAATTACCTATATACTCTTTTAATTTGTTCTGAGAATCCTAGGGGATTAAACTCACGGATGCTCTACCACTGAGCTACATCCGTAGTGCTTTCTAATTTTTATTTTGAGACAGGATCTTGCTAAGTTGCCCACGCTGGCCTCGAACATGTGATCCTCCTGCCTCAGCCTCTCAAGTAGCTAGAATTGCAGGTGTGCACCACTGTATCTAGTATGTTCTGATTAATTTTAATTTTGGAACTGCTTTAAAATTTTTTGGAAGAAGAGGGGATAAATTTTTCCCTGCCTTCAGGGAGAAACAATCTAACATATCACTGCACTAAAGTAGTTTTGGAGAAAGCAGATATGGTTTGGGAAGGAACTGCAGGAAGGTAACTGGGCAGTGGATGGGCAGAGGAGGAAGGAAAGAATTTGAGCCAAAGTGTGGGTGCAAGCAGGGTGGGCACGAGCAGCAGGGGCCACCCAGGGGGCAGCAGCTGGTAAGAAGAGAAAAGGAGTAAGGGAAGCAAGCTGGGAAGTGCAGCGCAGACCCACTGTGTGCATATACCCACTGTGCACACCACAACGAGCCCAGCTGTTGGGACCTTGAGTTTCAAAGGTGCTGGAATGTGGTCTGCAAGCCACCGGAAACCTTTGTACATCTTGAGCACAGATGTGTCAGGGTGAAGTTCCTACTTTAGAACTCTGCATCTGGCAGGTTTGACCTCAGGAAAGGCCGGAAGAGGGACTAAGAAGGACCAATGAAGAGGTCTGGTGATGAGAATTTGGGGCAGGGTGGCATCGAGAGGTGAGAGGTAGGAGCTGCTCGGTGTTCACTGGGAAAGCAGGGGTACAGGAGGGGGAACCCTGGCAACCTTTTGTGCACCCCTTACATCCACTTTCAACTATTCATCTTTTCATAGCTTAATTCTCAGTCCCCCAACCTTGAAGCCTAGATGTCTGTGATGCTTCCATTCCTTCTATGTCCCTCAAGTCAGGGCAGGAAGGGTCCCTAGAAAGGAAGAGCCAGCAATGGGAGCATGGGGCAGCAAGGGAGGCAGTGACACCCGCCAGGAGGTCCAGGGTTCTGGGACATGGAGAAGAAAATACAATCGTAGATTATGTCTCAGAATTTCCTAGCAACATCATCTTTTGCTGTGGCAATTCCTGTATTACAAAAGGTTTTCACTAACTTATTCTTGCTCCCTCCCCAGGAGAGTCTGGGGTACCAGGGATCAACAACAGGACTGGGGTCTGATATTCAAAATAAGCCTCCCTGCTCCCTAGAAGCCCTGTGTCCTCCACACCCACGTAATGAAGCAGACAATAAAAATATTATAATCTGATTTCTAATAGCAAGGCCAAGACTACTGGGTAAATAACTCACCAGACTCTCCCCACATCAAGAGCAATCATTATTATTATTGCAATTATCATTAGTACTACCACTTGGGTAAGCCTTTTATGTTTTCCATCTGAATAGCCACTTATCACTGCCCGCCTGAGGATTCCCTGAAGGGCAAAAGAATTAACTGCCACTTAATATATTTCCATATAATTAATGCTCTTGCCTCTCAACATTTTGTTCTGACTTCCACAAGAACATTCTCAGGCATGGTCCCATGTTTGAATTTCTTGCTTTCACTGGGTATGGTGGTGGTGATGGTAGGTTTTGGGGATGCAGCTCTGTTTTTCTAAGAATTGTCCAAGAAAATATCCTGGGAACCACCAGGTTTGAAGAGCTCAATGGGAAATAATGAGGCAACTTGCAAGGTTGGCCAGGGGTCTGAAGGTAAATCTGGTCTCTGATTTTTACTATGGTCTCAGGAAGAGACAGAGGGGTGGTCTATACCTTCCTATTAGCCCCAGATTTTCCCAGTGGGGTCACCCTTTGATTTGTGATCCAACTCAATTTCCTCCATAGACTGTGAGCATTCAAAAGGAAAATAGGCACAGGTTGTAGATTCTGTTTAGTTAAAAAATATGGTTTTGGCTACTAAAATAGTGAAGCACCATTCATAGAATATCACCTCAAATCTTAGGTCTCGGCCCCAGGAAATACTAAAATTCTAATAAACGTGTTTATGTAGCATCTTCTAGTCCTGACCAAATATTGACTATTGAATGAGACAGCTTGCAGGGAATCTGGCCGCCACCTCCCCAAGGCTGTCCCCAGGATGCATATGGATTAATTCCATCTTAATCTGTGCTCCACCTTTTAAGGCAGGAAACAGAAAACTTACCATCTTCAAGAACAAGGGCATCAGAGAGGGAGCTATCTTCACTGGCAATGTTTCCATCTGCAAGACAAAATAACAAAAGTCTATGATGTTAGCACATTCCCGAAACAAAGCCCTATCTATAAGAGCAGAGTGTTTGCCACCCCCATATCCTCTTTCTAATCTGAAAGAGCCCATACAATGTAATAAAAATGCTGTTGGGCATTTCTTTTGATAATTCCCATGGTGGGTCAATAGCTCATCCTCCCCACCCCTGACAGTGCAATGTGCTTCTATCTTTGTGTATTTTTGCTCTTGTTCCCGGGATACTACAGTGCAGAACAGCTTAATATCTAATACAAAGGCTGCCCAGCCTGGTTAAGCCACATCATTGTCGCAGCACAAACTCAGGGCATGTACCGACTAAACCAAAGGAAGTGTGTTATTTATTCCACAAATGTGAAACTAGGGTAGGGAACTTAGCTTTGCTCACATAGCAATAAATGACTTCTCAATAAACTGCTGAAGTCATTAGCAAAGAAAATAAGCATGCTAAATACAGACTCCATCTCTCTAGACACCATTCAATTAAGAACACGCCCAAGAGGGAGACAGTAAAATAATCTTCCCTCTTTCACCACTGGGGAAACTGAGGTGCACCCAGGAAGGGGGCAAAGTGAGCAAAGGTCCCAGGTCTTCAGATTCCAAGTTTAGTGTTTTCTCTTGAAATAAAAAACCATACTAAGGAGCTAAGCAGAACCATACTTACTCCTAACTTATGTGGGGCTTTGTGATGAGGGCGTTATACAAAAAGTAGATTCTTGAGTGGTTAAAAAAAGGCATGGAGTGTAGCTTAGTGGTAAAGCCATTTCCTAGCATGTCACAGGGCTTAGGTTCAGTCCTCAGCACTAGGGAAATTATCTTGCTAGGAGCAAGAAATTATCTTGCTAGGTGCTCATGGCACGTGCCTGTAACCCCAGCAACTTGGGAGGCTGAGGTAGAAGGATTGCAAATTCTAGGCCAACCTGGACAACTCAGCAAGACACTTTCTCAAAATAAAATAAAAAATAGAAAGGACTGGGGATGTAGCCTAGTGGGAGAATGTGCCTGGGTTCAATCCTCAGTACTGCAGGGAAAAAAAAAAAAGCTGTAGGTGTGAACAGAAGGATACAGGAGTTGGCACGGATAATGGTTTAAAAGGCAATTCTGTCAGCAGACCCAAGAGAATAGCCCTCATTCAGGCAGACCTGAGAGTAGGCTTTCCTGTGGCCACCCAGCGAGATCGTCATTCCTGAGCTGCCCTACCCTGTTAGGGCTCTGGATGCTTCCACTGAGCTGGAAAGCCCCAAGTGCCTTCAAGGGCACAGAAGGAGGTCTCAAAGGAAGACTGAGACAGAGAAAGGCTGGCTGACTGCAGTCCTGTTAGGAAGTGCGGGGAGGGAATTATATGGTCCTGGCCAAGGACAGCAGGGTAAGGTAGGGAAGGATGGACATTTGGAATTTCCTAGGGCAGAAAGAGTTTGTACAGCCAGCTCCTTCCTCCCTTCCTCACTAGGAATCCATTGTCAATATTCATTGACAGATGCAAACAGCTAGGAGACAGAGGGCTTTGACTCTGGTCCTCTGTAATCTCTAGTACATCACTGCTTCCCTAGTTTTTAGGTCGAAGATACATATATATATAATCGTGGTAAAAATGTAAGTCACATTGGATTTACCATTTTAATTGTTCGGTTAGTGGCATCAAGTGCTTTCACACTGTTGTGCAACTATTACTGCCAATCATCTTCTGATTGGATAACATTTTGATTCCCCAAACTGAAACCTGGTACTCATTAAGTAATGATTCCTCCTTTCCCTCAGCTCCCAGCTTCTGGAAGCCTCTATTTTTCTTTCTACTACCTACCTAGAGCAGAAGCATTTATTATTATTATTACTACTAATTTTATTTTATTTTTGGTACCGGGGATTGAACTTAGGCACTGAACCACTAAGCTACACCCCCAACCCTTTTTTATATTTTATTTAGAGACAGCGCCTAACTAAGTTGCTGAGGCTGGCTTTGAATTCGCAATCCTCCCGCCTCAGTCTCCCTAGCCACTGAGATTACAGGTGTGTGCTACTGTGCCTGGTGAGCAGAAGTATTTTAAACATACATACACTATGAAAGAATATTTAACATGCTTTTTAAGAATGTACTGATTAAAAAAAAAGATTGTTACAGCTAGGGAGACTTGATGTTTGTTGATAGCTTTGTGTGGGGGGGTGGTATTTCCTTCTAGGATTTACCAAACATTGCCACCCAAACTCTCAATCCTGATTGGAGTTCAAGGCACTCTACACAATCTGAGGAGACAGTCTAGTCCTCCCAAGCCACAGCTCTTTTGATAGGAGGCCTCTGCAACAGAATCAGCTTGATGGGGGCAAAGGGTTGGCAGGGGGAGGTGGCCTGCAGGGCCTGCTTAAATACAGGAGACCCTGCTGCTGAGTGCTGCCCATCCACCTTGCCTTCCACACTTGGGGAAGGTGGTCAGGTCCCTGAGAATGGCAGAGCCTGAGCTATCTCTAAGCTAGGTTGGGCTAGCAACCTAACTGGTTGGGCTGGCTAGTCAACTGGACTCAGCTTCCACTGAGCGCTGAAGTGTTGCCTTATGGCTGCAGGCTCCCCAGGGAGGAATCAATAGTTGAGAACGAAACAGTTTACACAATGCCTTTCATCTGTGAAATGGTGCCCTTGTTCACTGTGACTTGGTGTCACATCATTTCACTGGTGGACAATAAGGCACAGGATGGCTAAGAAGCCACTTAGGTCATGCAGGGAGCTGAGCCTAGGATCCTAAACAGATCTGCCGTCTGGTTCACAGAGGCCTAGTGTGGGAGTGGGCGGGGGCAGCCGGATGGCACTGACCGTCTATGACCAGCGAAGCCCTCTGGGTGGGTTTTTTCCCAGACTTGATGCGGTTCTCGTTGATTGCATTTTCAATCTCCTGCAGCTTCTTCAGTGCATTCAGATAAGAGGTTTTTCTTTGTTTCTTCAGTTTTTTGCTGACATTGGGGTCACTGGCGAGGCGGCGGGCAGCCTCCGTAATCTGGGACTGAATTGCAAACTCTCGTTCCAGGCGTTCCAACTCGGCTTCCTGTGGGAGGGAAAGCCATGGCTGACACTGGTCCGAGATGCTGAGCAGAGAGCCACCCATCCTCCCGACCCCTTGCCCAGGCCCCACCCCAAGGTTGGCTTGGCTTAATTCCACTGCCTCCAACAAGCTTCATGTACATCAAGCCTTTGTGCCTATTTGGCTATCATGTCCTTCCCATTTGGGGCATAGGATACAGCATTATTTCTAGAGTCTTCTGCCCTTCTTCTCTGAGGCTTGCTTATATCTGCATCTCTTCCACTCGCCCACATGTGCCTGTATCTCACATATTTGTGCCCCCCCCCAACTGGGATACATCCCACTCACCTGTGTATTTGCAAACCCCTGCTGTCCTTCTCACACCTATCTATTCATGGAAGCCCCCCTCAGGCTACGATAGGACCCTCCATGAGGCACAGTGACTCATGGCGGTGCGAGTTTTTCCCCAGCTCCTTGGATGAGTTTCAGGGTCTCCTCCTTCGTAGTTGGCTTCCTCCCACCTCTATCTCTTCCTTCGGCTGGGAGGAGTTTCCCCCCAGAGTTCTGGTCCTGGGAGAAATGAAGTCCTGCATGTCAGATATCGCTGGAGGACCCAAACATGCTGTTCCCTGGACGGAGTGTTTGCTGCTGGCCTCTCTGTGGATGAGTCATCTACTCTGCTGATGTATGTACACCAACTGCTGAGGAACAGGAAGGAGGCTGCTCATGCATGTACGTGTGAACATTTGTGGGTGAATGCAGAATCCCCAAAGTGTCAGTTTGTCTGTTTTTCTGTTTCCTCTCTTTCCCAGTGAATCCCCTTCAACCATGCTAGCTCTAAGCAGCACATGTTCAGGCTTAGCTCTGGAATCGTGGGCTACTAGCTGTCTCGCTAGTCCAGGCTCCAATAGCCTGGGCAGCACCCAGGAGAGGTGGGGAGGACTCTCTGACCCCATAGCTCATAAACCCATGACCAAAGACCTCAGTGGCTCCTCCCAATACCTACAAGTGGCCAGGGAGACCATGAATCTTGCCATAAGCAATCTGCAGTCACACTAAGGTCTGAAAGAAACTGATCTAACCAAGTAGGCGGAGATGGCCTTGTTTGCTGAAATCAATAGATTTTTCTATTGGGTGGCCCAATAAAACACTATTGCTTCTGGGCACAATTCTCCAGGCTGGAGGCCTCCACCAAGGCCAACATTCCTCCCCTGATTTCATTTACTTTTAAGCACTGAAGCCTCAAGGGAGCAGGAACCAGGAGTGAGAGGAGAAGGTGAAGGCCAAACGGAACTATTTAGGGGATAATAAACTCCTTCCAAATCCTTCAAATGCTGGCTGCAGTTGTTCTCTCAGAGGGAGGATACAGAAATGGACTCCTGCCCGGGGCCTTGAAACAGGGACAAAGACCATTCTGTGAAATTGGGTTCCACCAAGCACAGCTGTTCCCAGGTGGTTACAATAGTCCTGGCCCAAGACACTGCCCCTGAGTTTTGTGGGAGCACAGGACAAATCTCGATACTTAAACTAAAACAGTACAAGGCTGGATGTCCACTCTGTGCAAATGGTTATATGAACAGGAAAGCAAAGCACATTTCCAGGAGAAACTGGAGTAGTGACAGAGCCAAGAGGGGTCTCTCCCTTTCTAGGGGAACTCTCCTGAATTCTGCTTCTGTACAGTTTCCTTTTATACGTTTAGGAAAGACAATGGGCAGGGACAGGTAAGAGTGACACGATGCACATGGAGTTCTCAGGGCTTGGAAGTCAGCTTTCCCTGACAGGAAAAGCCACAGTGGAACCAGGGGATGCCCCCTGGGGTATAGGACACTCACTAAAATTGGGGACACTTTTTTTTTTAAAAATAACATGTTTTAAAATATTTTGTTTAGTTGTAGATGAACACAATATCTTTATTTATTTTATGTGGTGCTGAGGATCGAACCCAGTGCCTCACGTATGCGAGGCAAGCGCTCAACCGCTGAGCCATAACCCCAGCCCCGGGGACACTTTTTAAAGTTTAAGTGCCAGTTATCTGCCCAGCACCAAGGGGAGGTGAAATTCTTGAGGCAAGTCTAATGACCACCAGGATTTAAAATACACCTGGTCAGAGAGTCTCCTAAATCATGCCTTTTCTCTGACATTTCATCTCCATTGTGAGCAACAGATATTGGTTGAGCATCAAGCAGACACTGAGTATTGAGTGCCATGTTTTTCATGTATGATCTCATTTAATCCTAGTAACAACCCAAGGAAATTGGCATTATGAACGTCATTTTACAGAAGAGGAAGAGGCCTGGTTAAGCTTTTGTTTTGGATAAAGCACCAGGTTCCCAGGGATCTGAAATTGCATGTCTCAGGAGTGTCTCTAACATGGGCTCCAGGGCACTTGGTCCCTCTCAGGGTTATATTCAGAATAAACTTGGGAAGACATTTCCTGAACATGACCCTGAGGCTTGAAGGTATACCTGGCCTTTCATTTCTCTTGGACTGAAGCTGAATACTTACTACCCAGCTGAAGACTTGACACTTTTTTTGTTTTCTACCTAACTCTGAATTTTCTACCTCTGCCTCCATTAGTATTCAGCTCCGAGAGGATAAAAATATGTACTGAAATAAGGCTTATCCAAACACAGGCAAGTGAGGACAGACCCACTGGACAGACCCAGGGACCTGTTCATGTTTTTGTGGTGATTTTAGAAATGAAGTGAATTAGAACCACATGAAGCACACCCTCATTGTTTTTCTCTAGCCCATGAGCCCCTTGCAATGGTAGACACCACCTGTTTCCCTTCCTCTTTGGTGTTTTCTTCCATAGATCAGATTACATGAGCACCATTGGAATGTTCTCCCCAAACTTATCTAAGCCACTTTTGAAAGGTCTATAGTATTCAACAACTTTAACAGAAATCCGAAATTTAAAGGCAAACCAACTCATCCTACCTCAGAAAGCCACATACCTACTAACCAGCTTACTCAAGTCAAGGTGAAAGTGAAGATGCTGGCCTTGGATAGCAATGAAGTTACTGAGAACCCGGGAGTCCCTAGCTAATGGGAAAAATAAGACCAACACGAGGAACTCCAACACC
This sequence comes from Geosciurus inauris, assembly GCA_004024805.1. Taxonomy (NCBI): domain Eukaryota; kingdom Metazoa; phylum Chordata; class Mammalia; order Rodentia; family Sciuridae; genus Geosciurus; species Geosciurus inauris. Next base: position 12,363 of record PVHX01016961.1, on the reverse strand, counting down.
AGCAAGGAAGAACGCACCTCTCCTTTGGGCAGGACTTTCTGTTCATCCAGCTTGAAGGCTGTGCCAATCCTTCTTCGAACAATGGGCGGTTCCTCCCCTGGATCCAGGGGATATTCAACTGGCAGCTTGCCGGTGAGCTCCTGCATATGTGAAATGGCATGTGGAGTGATTAGAAGCCAGAGTGGAGTACAGGCTTGTTTCCTTTCTAAAACATGCACACACACGCACACACTGCAACGCACAGATCACAGACATGAGCATTAAGCACTATGCCAAACAAGAGCTCATGAAATGAAATCCCATCTCTTTTAGAACGTTTTTGCAAGTCCCCCTTCCTTACAGAACTGATGCACTTTGCGAAGTTTTTTTCCTTCAAAAATCAATTTCCGTCAAGTAAACAAAAGTTCTATTGACTTTTGTAATATTCCAATTTCATTCATTTGTAGATCTCTCAAGCATATCCTGTGTGCCCATCATGTGCCAGGACAGTAGTTAGTAAGCAGTAGTCACAGAACTTTTCATGTCCTTCTACTCTAAGCCCTTGTGTCAAAGATTTCCTTTCAGATCTAAGTTTAAAATTTCTTTCAAATGAGTTTTTTATAAGAGAAGCAATATCTATATGGTAAATTCCAGAAAAGTGCATTATTACATAATTTTAAAAACTGACTATGGAGAATAATTATTCCACTCAGGCTAGATACCATCTATTTTATTAGGCTACTGAATAAACGTGTTCTATGTGTTTTTTGGGCTCTGGAAAGCTAATTGTTGTGGGTACAATGACAGTGACTTTAGTTGCCAGTCCCTCACAGTGACAGGAATCCTGGGGCAAAGCTGGAGATCTGAGGTACAATTCAGGAGTATAATTAGGCTCTGTTAGAGTGTTACACCTGGGCTGAATAAAGATCAGCTGGAGTCAGCAACAGACCATGGAGGCCAGGCAGAAGCTTCCAGAAGTCACCCAGAGATGGGAAAAGGCTGGCAAAGTAGACATGCCCAGGCAAAGCCCAGCTCTGGCTCTGCAGCCCCAAATCAATGCAGATGCTGCACAAAGGCTCAGGGTGCTGCTCTGATAAAGAGGAGCCCAGAAGTGACTTCTCAGGACCCCTATCACCCAAATAAATAGCTTTTGTGCCGGGAGCCCAGGCCTGATGGTCCAATGGCGGGAAAACCCACATCGACCCTTGGACATTCCTCATTGTAAGCATTTCGGAGCACAATGGCGAACTATTTGAGTATGTACGGCTCTGCAACATTCTCCCCTGTTCTTTTCTTTCTTTTTTAAAAATGTGGTTCAAATATCTCCCAAGGAGCTATGTGTTTATTCAGCAACTTTTTTCATCTGCTCCCCTCAAAGTCTGCCTATAAATAATACAATCTTCTGAGAGATTTATATTGTTAGGACTTTCTTTCTTGTACCTTGAAACTTATAAAAGGGAGAGGAAAGTTGTTAGCATTGCCATGGATTTATAACTCTAAAGTGTTTGTGGTTTTAAAATATATTTTTAAAATGAGGCTACTGATTTTTCACCATCTGCTTGAAGGTACAGGAGTCAAGGTCTTGATTCTCCAGATATTTAATCTCATTTCATTCGTAACCAGAGCCGCATGGTGGAGCAGTAATTTAAGGCACTGCTATGGGGCCTCAGCTTGGTTCCTTTCTTTATATTCTGCCAAAAGCTCCCAGTCTACTTCATTCTGGCTGCCCTGCTCCCTAGGGTCAAACAGTTCCTCACAAGGCTTGAGCTGAGGGGGAGCCCTATGTAAGCCCAGGAAGTCAGCCCTTTTTTACAGATGCATTAAGAGACTGGTATGGTGGCTGAAGCAACACACACTGACTTCTTGTTGGGCTCTTTCTTCTGCTTGAGTTCTGTTTTTTAAAAAAAAAAAAAAAAAGCATAAAAAGTGGAAGCTTTGTTTTCCTTATTTTGCTTGCTTTTTAGGAGAGACAGTGAGACCTTAATAGCACAAGAACCTCGCCCTGACACTTTCTTACATTTTCGAATGTGGACTCCCTGCTGGACTAAGTGACTTTTCCTTTTTTAAAAACAAAACAAGACTTTACAAATTATTAAAGGCAGACACCAAAACCCATATTTTTCAATCCTTCAAGCATATTCTTTATAAAAATGTTGCTAATATTAACAGTATCACATAGCACATTCCGCCAACCAGGCCAAATGCTTTCCTAAGATTTGCAATGGATTTGTGCTAATGTGGTTCTGCTTTGAGCAGGCCCTGGTTTAAATCAATCCAGACCATAATTAAGCCAAGTTGAAGTGTAATGTGATCTCACTCTGTGGCCCTTGTTTCATTCTTCCTGCTGCAAGGCATTATTATTTGGGGGAGGGAAACACTAAGTCTCTCAGAATTTGTTTGGGAGCCTCTTTATACTTCCTGTTCTGAACTGTTTACCAACAGTTCTCTTCGTAGAGTTATGTGGAGCACAAGCACTCCCAGGAGAGCAGCCCCCACACTGTGTCCATGTGCAAGTCTTTGCACACACACGTGCCCAGCAATGTGTATTATGCTAAAAAATGAAATCTCAAACTCCGCTAGCAGAGAGTCATGACTGCCTTCACCATCTCCTAAGGTAGAGATGGACATTTCAGCAAATACAGAAGCGGACTGCAGGAGACTACATGCTTCTGAAAATTAAGACCAGCATAGAGATTTGAGGGGACATTGCTTTACATAGAATTTAAACATATCACTAGGCTAAGATTTTATTTTTTAAAATAAAAGAGTTATAGAAATAGCAGATCATGGGGTTTCAAGAGGATTACTGGTACATCTTAAGGGACATCCTGGCTTCCCTGTCAACCCCCAATGCTGCTTCATGTTGTCCAAAGACGAACTTGAAATATACTCAAAGGAAGCACAAGGTGCCTGGATAATAAATCTAAGCACGACATATTGGGAAGGTGGTGGCAAGTCATTATATTCAATAAGGTAATGTCACACAAGGAAGTGCTTTATAAACTGAAGTGTACCATGCACGGATAAGGGACTATTAGCATGACTTTTCACTTGGGCCCTGGTGGGGTCTGCCAACACCAGCCTGACCTGCTGATGGTCTCCCCCCACATGCTCTAGCTGTTCTGACAAAGCTCATCATGGGGGTGTGGATGTGTCTAACCTTATAAGAGCTCTCCCTGGGAGGCTCTCTGCATCATTCCTATCCTTGCCTTTGGTCCATATTTAAGAGCAATGATGTCCCAGACAATACAAATTTAACTCTTACAGCTTCCCGGAGACAGAGCCTCTTCAGTTCCTCCAGTCTCTGGCGTAGGGTTTCCTCCAGAGCCTCCTGCCTGGATTTCAAGGCGGCCAGCATATCTTTCTTGGCTGACTGAGAGCTATCTGATTCCTGAGAGCCTGTCAATAAACAGCAGGGTTACTAGGCCAGCTGACAGGAGGACACACATCTGGACTACTAATGAATTGAACTGGAGCCCACGCTGTGGATATGGGATTTACCCCAGGAATCAAGGGAGTCGGAAATAAAACAGGTGCTCGGAGTTCCGTGCCTCAGTAGATTCCAGCAGTGCATGGAATATATAACTAGGCAGAGGCCTGTAAAGGAAAGTTGATTCCCTGAAAAAGAAGTTTGTCTTTCTCAATTATCTTATGATATGTCACATACCTGTTTTACTCTTATTAGCAAATTTTAACATAGTTTACACAATGAAGGGGAAAAATAAAGTTTAAGCCATTAATTTTATGTCTTAAATTTTCTTTTGTTCACTTAAAATGCTGATTTTAATTTATTGTTATTTAATTAATTTATTTTTTGCTTAGTGTGAAGATCATGCCTATTTAATCATAAAAATTTTGAAAATGTAGGCAGGAATGAAAAATAGCCAGTAAGGGGGCTGGGATTATAGCTCAGCGGTAGAGCGCTTGCCTCGCATGCGTGAGGCCCTGGGTTCGATCCTCAGCACCACATACAAAGCAATAAAATAAAGACTTTGTGTCCATCTACAACTAAAAAAAAAAAAAAAAAAAAAAATTTAAAAAAAAATAAAAAAGAAAAATAGCCAGTAAGCTCATCAGCCAGAGATGACCACAGTTTTGCATTTTCTTTTGATCTTTTTTTCTAAGCACATTTATTTAAAAATAAAATGAGCATTTTATCTTTTTTTTTAACTTAATACTGTGTCTTGAGCAAATTCCTTCCTAATAGAAGTTATACATATTTTTACAAGCTTTCCTGGATGGAATATCTGCATGATGATTCAAAGAGCAGGCTGCAATATATATGAAACCTTTATAGAAGGCAAACTGTGAACCAAATAAAAGGAAAATAAGTTAAAATGCCAACTAGAGAATTTAGTTAGACCAAAAGAATAATTTCTGGGCTGTGATGTTTGGGTTCAGAAATAGGTTTCCTGCAGTGAAGCTATTATTAGACTTTTTCTACCTTGGAAAAGGATAAACTGATGAATATTCTTTCCCTTCTGCCAGTGGTAAGCAGAACTATTAGAAATGGACTCATGTTATTAGGCATGGATTTAGGAGTTCAGACCATGCTTTTGACAATAGCATCAAACCACTTCAGATGCTTAGAGACATTAATCTAATTAAAGATAAGAAAGACCTTGCAAGTGAAAATTATAATACACTACTTGGAAAAAATGGAGACCTAAATAAATATATATTCTGTGATTATGGATTAGAAGGTTGATGTTTTAAAAGATGTCAATTTGTCATGAACTAAAAAATATAATCAATGCAATCCCAGCAGGACTAGGCAGGGGAAGGAATAGGAATTATATCGCCATATGAAACATCGACATTTTTGGATAGTTCAGTGACCATGTGACAGATTCAAGAATGATCCAATCAGAATTTCCAGAATTAATGACTGATTCGCTTTGGTTTCTTTCAATGTTAAAACAAGGTAGTGCAGAATCATAAGGCTAGGAAAGACTTCTATACTTTTGCATCAAATAGTACTGCTATCAAATCATCCACCCAAATATACTAACTCTTTTATTTAAAGTCCCTGAGCAGGAAACTCATCCATATTACCCCAGGTAACCACACTTCTAGACTCTTACACTCCTAAGAATGAAGAACCCTCACTATCTAAGTACATTCTGACTCTAACCTGGGCTTTGTCCTTTTCTTTCCCCAGCTCTTTTGAGCTTGAAATTGAGAAGACCTATCACTGCAGGAGCATACCATCTTTACTGCTCTACAGAAGCAAATATATATGTTTGAATGAACAAACAAGCAAATAAACGTTGTCCATCATATACTTGGGTGCTATACTTAAATTGTGACCCATCTTAGTAAAAAAAAAGAGTGCCAGTAAATTGTCGCTTTAGTGAAGCTGCTTTCCAAGCTTTGAATTACCTTTGTAACCCACTTCTGGATTTTGACATGCTTCAGTTGCAAGTTTCCACATTCAATAGCAAATGCAAGCAAAAGCTGATCCTCACCGAGTGAGACTCTATTACCTCATGGTTCTCATACACTAAATCCACACGGTGTCACACTCATGTAACACATCACTGGATACTATTGCAGGCTCCCTGTTTGAAATGGGTCTGTTTTTCTACCTTCATAAGTCAACTGGCCTGTGCTTATCAGCGCTAAACTCTCTCCAGTCTACATCCACCTCAAGCAACATGCCTAAGTCGTTATAATAAATCTTAATCTGGTTCTTTTAGTAATAGTCACCAATCCCATCTGAAGATACAGGAAGATTTAATGAGGTACTCTCTGTTCCATCATCTAAAAAATTATTAAGAATGTAAAATAATACTGGGAAGGAAGTCAGATTTCAAATATAAAAAACAGGCCCAGGGAAACTTGGGTCCAAGAAGATTAAAGGATTTCTAGCTTAAGTGAAAAATTCACTGTTTTCCCTTTCACCTTTGCCTACCCTCTCAATAGGAAATGATGATTTATTAAGTCAAATCTAAGAATTAACTATGTTCAAGAATGGCAAAAATCATAACAACATTGAATTCTGGGAAGGAAAGCACACAATTTTTGGACGATTGGGACTCTAGTTATGGGATTAGTTATGAACTGGCCTTGAGTTTCAGGGCTCATTAATGCTACCTAGATTGTTATTATTTATAATCAACAGCCTTAATACCAAATCCACAGAAGATGGGCAAGAGAGCCTTGGCAGGCTAAATGGTTCCAGAGTCCTTCTCTGTATGTAGCTGGCAGCGCTAATGCTGGCTGGCTCTGTTGCACACCTTTAGCCTGGAAATTCCTTCAGGAGGGATACAGAGCCTGAATCCTAGGTGAAATCCCTGTGAAGCAACTGAACCAGCCTGCCCTGGTCGTGATGGTTACTGGATAGCTGAGCAGAAGGTAAAACACATCTGGGCTTGATGAAGTCTAAACTATTCACTAGATGTTTGTGTAACTAGAATGGCAAGTTACCCGTCCTCCTGAATTTGTAGTGAAGACCAAGTGAGAGAATACCTATGTAGCTTTTAGCACTGTGTCTGGGATAGGTGAACCCTCCACCCAGTGTACATTCAGCACACACCTCACATATACCCCCTTAGTAGAATTAGACAAATCTTTGAAACTACGTCCTCCCTGTTGCTCAAGGAGGGACTGGTCAATGAAAAGGACTTCACTGCAAAGAAAAGGACTTCACTGCAGGACTTGGGCTCCAAAGCTCGCCTGTAGAAAGGCGTAATATAGGTGTAAGCAGTATTTTTAAACTATGTTTCTTGACCCTCTGGGTTTGCAGATATGCTTTAGGGACTGCAGCAGATGAAAGTGGGGATGGAGTCAAGGAGATTCAGGGGTTCTTGGGGTCTTCACATCCATGAAGCCAGAGCAGCTCCACATTAATGCATCTCAGGAGTGGGTTGTCAGAATGCATTTGAAAAGATATCCCATTACCTTTTGTCTTGAGAGGAAATCTACTGTTCTGGGACAAGGGCTTTGAGGGCTCACCATTGCTCTATTATGTCAGAGCCTGTGTAATCTGAGCCTGTGAGCGGTGGCCTGCCATTAGGCACACATGGCCACCATGAGAAGAAGTGGCCAGTTGCCCAGTAACAATTCCACAGAGAGAGCTCGAAGGGCATCCAGAGGAGCCCACACTGTTCTGTGATGCTGACCAGGCGCCTGCCTCCTCCACAGATGCCTCCTAGGCCTCCCTGAATGAGACTGTTGGTCTAACAAGAAGGAAAGAAGCCAGCAATTTAGGCAGGACCTAGAGGGCAGAGTCACTCTGTGGCTGGTCACTTTAGTCCCCTCAACTGACAGACAGCTCTAGGAAGAAACCGAGTCAGGGAGGAGCCTCAGGGATCAGGTCAATGGGAGTCTCATATGGGAAAGGTTCAAGAGCACACAGAAAATGTTTCTAGAAGCAATTTCAAATCAGACCTGGACTCGGGGAATGGAAGGAAGCTCTGCGTTCCTATGTTCCATCCACTGCCAGTTACTGGAACACACGCATGCACCCTCCCCAAGGCTCTATGTTTAGCCTCTTAGAAATGACACAAGGACATAAAGCTGATCTCTTTGAAGGGGCAGTGACTTGTAGAATAGACAGTTGGATTTTTACCAAGTATCTGCTGCTAAACGTCATAAAGTCTCAGGGCCATCACGTTTCTATCTATGCAGTGCCCAACTGACTAATTTCCAAGATTCACCCAAACATGAAGAACCTACTACTCAATAAACAACTTACTCAGGAGTCCCCTTTTGCCACTAGCCATGTTACTTTGTCATCCAAACCTCTAGGAAAGACAAGCATTCTGCCAATTGTTCTCATTTCAGTTACCGCCATAGCCTCCAGGAGCATGTGTAATTACCAACCAGTGCCTAAAGGATTTATTTCTTCCTCTTATCAACAGGCCAAAGCAAATATTTGTAAACTTGAATGCTAAACAGAGTTTAATCTGAGTTTTCTTTAAGATTAATGAAGGGCTGGGGATGTGGCTAAGTAGTAGAGTACTTGCTTAGCATGTATGAGGCCCTGGGTCCAATCTCCAGCACGTGCACGCGCGCGCACACACACACACACACAAATATAGAATAATGAAGTAGAAAGGTGGATGGAACATCTTTACTGTACTGAAGAGTCAGATTTCAAAATTCATAGATTAAAATCCAGTAGCCAAGAGCTGCTTGGAAAGGGCTAACCAAGTTGGTGTAGGAGTCCAAAGAAAAACAGGAGACAGAAATGTTTTGAAAAATATACCTAATACATGAACACTTAGCACCAAGCCACACTCAAATTCATAGGAAAGAGTTCTGAATATTCTTTGGAAAACACAAACTGGCACTGTACCCTCCTAAGGCAGAAGTCTGCAGTCTGTGGCTTAGGGTTAACAGTTTGGGATGTGTGTTCTGGTGCTGTTACTCACTAGCTCCAGGATTTGAGCAGGTTGCATGACCTCTCTAAGTCCCAATTTCCTCCCATGTAAGATGGAGAAGAAAACGGGACATTTTTAAAAGTTGGAAGAATTAAAAGATAATGCTTGGAAGATGCTTAGAAGAGTTCAGGACATATTAAGTGCTACATGAATAGTAGCTGTTATTTTTATTAGAAAGTGTTCCTGGCTTTTATGAGGAGTTGGCACCCCAATTTCAGAGAGCCCCATAATGTAAAAGGGGAAGAACAATGGGTGGACAAGCAAGGAAATGTGGAATGTTAGTAGTGTACAACAACTGTGGGCCTACCAATTTGGAAAGCTCAGGAGGAGCTTTTCTAGAACTCCTAAACAGAAGCTTCCTACATGGAACGCTCCATTGATCATCACAGAAACACTGTCCTCCTGTTCATAGAGAAGGTCATCAGGGTGCAAAGTGACAGGAAGGCAGAACTCAGATTTCAGTTTGGCTGTGTAATCTGTTTTGTCCCTCTAATGGAAACTCCATGAAGGTGGCTTTCTGCCTTGGTCACTGCTGGATTGCCATGGTGACTTGGAGTAGCAAGCCATTACATCTGCTTCCTGAGCCTAGGTTCTTTCTGTAGTACTGCATGGACCAAGATGTAGGAGAAGGTGGAGCCAAGGTGCTCTTCAGATCTGTCAATAAAGCACAGAACTCTCTGGAGCATCTTCATGTATGGGTGGTATAGGGCAGACAGGAAGAGCATCCATGCTTCCAATTCTCAATTGCCCAGTAGGAGGAGGCAGAAGACAAGCAAAGCTGCATAGCATTGCCAGGGAAGGTGGAACCCACAGCCCTTGAGCTATCCGGATGATCAGCCTGGATTGCAAATCACCCCCACTCTCTGAGGTGAAGTCTCTCTCCAATTTGCTGCCAGGGAAACTGATATTGGGTTAGAGCAGCAAAACTTTCCTCCTAGTTGGTGCTCAGTAAAAATATATGTGAATGATGGGAGGCTGAAAATATCATGTTTTGACTTTGGCTATTTTATGATCACATTTCAATCCTAATCCAAAGGATCTTATTGAAATAATCTGGCCTATGGGGAGAAGAAAGAGAGCTGACCATAAAGAAGAGAACTGCTATCTAAACAGGGCCAGAGAGGGACTGAGTGATTTTGGTCAAAGTCAGAAAGTCATTTTCAGAGAGAATCTGGAAATCTTTGAGAGAACTAGCTGACACTACCATGTTACTGGGGACGTTAAGAGTTGCTGACTCTGTCACTGTTAGTTTCCCATTTTCCAGCTGGGAATCCCAGAGATCAGGCCACTGGGCAGCTACATATGGAAGGGCCAGATGTGGAGGGATACCAGCAGCAACAGCAGCTCTCTTCTTGGTGGCCAACTCATGGACCGGTCTCCTCATTCAGCTGTAATGGAGAATCTGATCCAATTGTTCCAAATATCCCAGGTGGGCAACTTGGCACCGGATATGAGTGAGCATCCTGCCGAGGAACCAGTCAGGAACTGGTTCATGTGTTTTTCAGATGGGATGTTGATGAGCAGCCACTGATTCCAGAGAGCAAAAGGGGTGTTTTCCTCTCTGGAAGGAGGGGAAATTCTGAACAGTGCCCTCCAAAAGCAAGAAATCTGTTGTCCTCAAAGTAAGGGGAGAAATGACAATCTGTTTATTTAGGCCTTAAGAGTACAAAATTTTAAAAAATATAAAAATAAAACACAACAAAGACAGCATATTCTCAGCAGATCCCTAAAAGCTGTAAGGGAAAGTTCTGGCAGATATCCAGGAATAAATACGGGGAAAAGGTTTGAACTCTCCTTTATGATAAAGAGATATTTTATTTCCCTGACAAATCCTCAAGGATCAATTCCTTACATCAAAGATTCCTAAGAGACCCTGTGAAATAATGCCACATTGCAGATGGCAGGATCCATGAGGTATCTCTAGGGATTGTCTCAGTGAATTTAATGTGATTTTTAACATGAACAATGCATGCTTGGAAAACTTTCCATCAGACTTAGGCATTTTAGAAATAAAATAGTTCAGAGAGTGCTGCCAGCGAAGCTCGTTCAAAGGCAAGCACATTTTGATGGCGGCTGGGAGTCTCTGGGATGGCTTTATTCTCCAGAGAGAGTCCATGCATGCCTCAGTGGTACTTTACCAAAAGGTAAAGAGTACAAATGTCATTTAAAAGGACAGCTGGGGGAGAAGGGGGATGGGAGACCAAGACAGAGAGACAGACACAAAGAATTGAATAGTCAATTAAAAAAATTAACAGTAGCAAATAAAATATCTACCTGAAATAACTGTTTCCAGCTCATACAGTTTCTGTTTCTTACATTGGGAAACAAAGAGCTGACCTTTCTGGTTCTAGAATTGTTGTTCTATTACAATATGAAGGTTTGGATACAAACTGCAAATACCAGTGATACTTATTCTATACTCCCAGGAGAGGGGAAGTCAAACAGAAAACATGCTTCAATGGGAACAGAGAAATGTCCCTGAGGTGACAGTGGGATTTCTTCTCCACTCTTTAAAATCTCTTCATCAGAAAATTGTTCGTTTAGATTACATACTGTCATTCTGTCCCAGTTCTTTTGAGTAGACAAAAATTCCTGCACAAGTAATACCTCAGGGCATAAATACAGCTGTATAAGTGACTTTATTAGTTTTTAATTTTGTTTTTTTCTAAAACAGGAGCAGAAGGGGTAACTGTTCTGTCTCCTCAATTTTAACTCAGGCCAGGTCTGCTCAAATGAGTCCAGAAACATCCATTCCACAGAAAGAGCTTTCCCAGGCCTCACTGTTACACAGTCCAGCATAAACACATGCTGGCAGCCCAATTCCTTTGGCACTGTGTGGCGGGCTGTGCCCAGTGGCAGAGTTGAGGTCATGACCAAAATTAAGGCCCCTGGAATCCTGTCCATTGTTAGACCCCAAAGAAGAGGCAACAGGCTACTGGTGCTAGGTGAACTTTAAAAGGCCAGAAAAAGATACAGGAAGGAGACAGAGCAGGAGCAAAAAGAAAAACAAAACAAAAACCATCGTGTGATTTACACCAGTGCTGGGCAAGTCCATTTTGAGCTATGAGCACAAAGCTGGCAGATGCCTATCAGATCACCTCTCTGTATGGAGAGATGTCAGATAGCTGGCATCCTCATTGTTACATTAGTTATTAATAAACTTTCTCACAATGGAAGGAAGTGCTTACATTGAGAGAACGAGAATGTGTGAATAGTTGAGTAATGAACATGGACTGATCCCAGGCAAGGCTGGGGCCCATGCGGAGCACATGTTTTCTCCCAGAGCGGAAAGTGTTGGAGCTGCGGTGCAATAGCACACTGTAGGGTTGTTTTTTTTTTTGTTTGGGGGGATTTTTGGTACCATGGATTGAACTCAGGGGTACTCAGCCACTGAGCCACATCCCCAGACCTATTTTGTGTTTTATGTAGAGATGGGGTCTCACTGAGTTGCTTAGCGCCTCGCCATTGCTGAGGCTGGCTTTGAACTCACGATTCTCCTGTCTCAGCCTCCCAAAGTGCTGGCATTACAGGCGTGTGCCACCGTGCCAGGCTTCCTTGCTGACCACAAGGAAGATGATTTAATTGTCATCTGACTGACCACACAGCCAAACTCCTACATATAAACAGAACATGTTGCTTTGTTTTGTAGGCCGTGGGTAGTTCATGCCCCTATATTTCTATTCGAGAAGCCAACAGTGTCTTATCCTTCCACTTCGGAGGGGATGCACAGGAACACTTTTTGTTTGGGTGGTTAATGTATCAAGTCGCAGAACTACCCTGAAGAACACTGGGTAGTTCCTAAGCAGGTTTATACTTTTTTCTTTAAATGGCCCGAGAGCAAAAAAATAGCTTGGTGGGCCCCTGTGCATCTACTGAAGTCCCACTTGTTCTGGGAGGCAAATCCCTGAAACAATGCTCAGAGCAAATCCCAGACTCTCTCCCACTCTCAGACAAGCTCTGCTACCCAAACAAAGGCAGCTTGTTTGGTTCTCTGCCC
>PVHX01016960.1:0-41540 GCA_004024805.1 Geosciurus inauris | reverse complement strand
GTCAAATGGTGGTTCCATTCCAAGTTTTTTAAGCAGTCTCCATACTGCTTTCCAGATTGGTTGCACCAATTTGCAATCCCACCAGCAATGTTTAAGTGTACCTTTTTCTCCACATCCTCTCCAGCACTTATTGTTGCTGGTATTTTGGATAGCTGCCATTCTGACTGGGGTGAGATGAAATCTGAGGGTAGTTTTGATTCGCATTTCTCTAATGGCTAGAGACGTTGAACATTTCTTCATATATATGTTTATTGATTGTATATCATCTTCTGAGAGGTTTCTATTCAGCTCCTCAGCCCATTTATTGATTGGATTATTTGTTTTTTTGGTGTTAAGCTTTTTGAGCTCTTTATATATCCTGGAGATCAGTGCTCTATCTGATGTGCGTGTGGCAAAAATTTGCTCCCAGAATGTAGGCTCTCTGTTCACTTCACTGATAGTTTCTCTTGCTGAGAAGAAGCTTTTTGGTTTAAGTCCATCCCATTTATTGATTCTTGCTTTTATTTCTTGTGCTATAGGTGTCTTGTTAAGGAATTCGGGGCCTAATCCCACGTGATGAGGATTTGGACCTACTTTCTCCTCAATTAGCCGCAGGGTCTCTGGTCTAATTCTTAGGTCTTTGATCCACTTTGAGTTGAGTTTTGTGCATGGTGAGAGATAGGGGTTTAGTTTCATTTTACTGCATATGGATTTCCAGTTTTCCCAGCACCATTTGTTGAAAAGGCTATCTTTTCTCCAATGTATGTTTTTGGCACCTTTAATTGACAAGGTATTCTTAAGCTAAATAAAAAAAGTAATGTGGACTATTTTGAATATTTAAATGTTCAGTAAAAAGTTTTATTCTTTACGTTAATTTGGAAAACGGTGTACCTGCTCTTATAAGGCTGACATGAATAATAATAATTATTTAAAACACTATGCAATAATAATTAATTAAAATGCTTTGCAATTTTTCTTGCCCAAGTAACTTACACCAGTTCATAAGTCACATGAGCAATCTGGTGGCTTTACCTAACAAGTAAGGAGACCACAGTTGATTGGAATACCATTTCTTGGTAGGATCATTTATTTTATTTACCAGATCTGACTCTGAATGTCTCTGTCTCTTCTCCAAATCAGATTCATCAATAAATGAAGGACATTTCTTGCCCTGAGGAGATGTAAAAGACTATGTCACAAACTAATGAAGATTTTAAAAGATGTATTCAAAAATATTTTGAGTAATAGCAGGATTGTTGGAGTAATATTACAGACTCTCCAGTGTCTTTATCAATAAGGTATAACCCTTTACTTTTGTAGGTATTGCAACCACCCTTCCAATGGATAGTGCAAATATATTTTCAGGCACTCATCTTTATCCAAATCCAAGCAAATAACTTGGATGTCAAAATTTTCCACAGTGGAGGTTCATATCTCATTTTTTAAAATTAGAGCATTGTAATATACAGAGTATTTTGGTTCATTTTCACTTCTTTATTTATTTTGATTAGTACTTTCTACATATACATAAAGGTGATATTCCCTTTGGTATATTTATATATGTATATAACATGATTTTGTTAAATTCATTCCATATTTTGCCTCTTTCCCTTCCTTTCTCTCTTACTCTCATTTTCCTCCTTCTACTCCAGTGATTTTCTTTATATCTTTATAATATTTGGTCTCTTCCTCCACCATCTTCTTTCCCTTATTTTGCTCTAGCTTCCACATATGAGAGAAAATATTCAACCCTTGATTTTCTGAGTCTGGCTTATTTCAGTTGGCATGATGTTCTCAATTTCCATCTATTTACTGGCAAATGCCATTATCTCATTCTTATTTATGGTTCAATATGACTCCATTGTGTATATATACCACATTTTCTTGATCCATTCATGTATCGATGGGCATCTGGGTTGATTCCAGAATTTTGCTACTGTGAATTGCACTGCTATAAACATTGAAGTAGCTGTATTACTATAGTATGCTGATTTTTTCATGCATAATAGTATTTAATTTCACTTCTTTCTTTGTTTGCCAAGTTGTATCTGATATATATTCCACACTTCTTAATCACCTATATTCTGACATTTTTACTTTACCACCTTTATTACTGTGTATAATTGGTCTTTTAAAATTGGTTCTTCTTAGTTATACATGACAGTAGAATCCATTTTGATAAAATTATATAGGCATGGAATATATCTTATTCTAATTCGGACCCAATTATTGTGGGTGGACATGATGGCAGGATTCACTTAGGTATGTGTACATAGGAAAATTATGTTAAACTTGTTCTACTTGTCTTTCCTATTCCTTTCCCCTCTCCCTTCCTTTTGTTGTCTAATCTACTGAACTTCTCTTCTTCTCTCCCCTTTATTGTGGTTTAGCTTCCACATATCAGCAAAAAGATTTGACCTTTGGTTTTCTTGAGATTGGCTTATTTCACGTATTTAAAATCAGCATACTACAGTGATGCAGCCACATCAATGTTTATAGCAGCACAATTCAAAGTAGCTAAACTATGGAACCAAATTCAGTGCCCATCAACAGATCAATGGATAAAGAAGTTGTGGCATGTACACACAATGGAATATTTCTCAGCCACCAAGAATAAAATTGTGTAATTTGCCAGTAAATGGGTGAAGACTATCATGCTAAATATGCTGGTTTTAGTTCTTTTGGATAAATACTGAGGAGTAGGATAGCTGGGTCATATGGTGGATCCATTCCTAGTGTTCTGAGGAATCTCTATACTGTTTTCCAGAGTAATTGCTCTAATTTGCAGTCCCACAAGCAATATATGAGTACCTTTCCCCTGCATCCTCCTCAGCATTTATTATTATTCATGTTCTTAATAATTGCCATTCTGACTGGAGTGAGTTGAAATCTTAGTGTAGTTTTGATTTGCATTTTCCTGATTACTAAAGATGTTGAACTTTATTTTTTATTGTTTTTGGTACTGGAGATTGACTCAGGGGCACACAACCACTGAGCCACATCCCCAGCCCTATTTTGTGTTTTATGTAGAGACAGGGTCTCACTGAGTTGCTTAGCGCCTCGTCCTTGCTGAGACTGGCTTTGAACTTGCGATTCTCCTGTTTCAGCCTCCCTAAGTGCTGAGTTTACAGGCTTGTGCCACAGCGCCCAGCTTGAACTTTATTTTTAATGGAGGAAACTGTAAAACATTTTTAGTCCATGCAAAAAACACAGAACAATTTCCCCACATTACTAAATTGCCCTTACACACCTATGAGAAACAGTGACACTTTCTAGAACCAACCACAATTTCGAGTTTTTTTTCATGCCTAGAAAACAATCATAGGTATGACAGATGGAGACAGGAGCATGGCTTCTTGCTTATATCTTTTACAGGTTACTCTTCACAGGCCTCATCACATCTTCCTTGTCTTCTCATCTGTGGTCTCTTGGACTTACCTGCTTCTTTAGAGGACTTTGCACCTCTCTGTTCTTTCAGAGGACTTTCTCTTAGTGTTGTGGGAAGGTGACAGTGATAATGCACAACACTTTTCATCAAAAAGTTCTTAAGCCCCAAACTTTCCTGGAGAACAGCTGAGACTATGACTTTCACTTTCACTAGGGTTTCTTTGTAGCTACCTTAGTGTTTTCTCTGGCATGTATATGCAGGTTTATTGAAGTGATATTTTTTATTTGGAAAGTGAATTTTGGTAAATACTTTTGTAAGTTGTTGAAGTAGATTTTCTGAGAGCTAAGTGTTAGTAAGTATGGAAACCTGTATAAACTGGTTGAGTAGCTTTGATATTAATGATTCACTTTTCTAACATCTTGAAAGAATCACCTAGAATGGAGTTCACCACATAATTCTTCCTTTTTTTTTTTTTTTTTTTGTGGTGGTAGGGATTGAATCCAGGGCTTTGGGCATGCTAGGAATGTGCTGTACCATTGAGCTACATCCTCAACTCTTTATTTTATTTTGAGACAGGGTCTCACTAAGTTACTAAGGCTTGCCTTGAACTGGTGATCCTCCTGCCTCAGCCTCCTGAGTAGCTGTGATTAACGTTGTGTGCCACTGCATCTAGCTTCCACATAATTCTTTTCATTGTTTTTATTAATATTTTATTTTTTTGGTTAAACATGCTTTTTTGTTGGCTAAAGAGAAAAAATTTTATGGTGGCCAATTTCACTCTCAAATCTGACTTGTGGAACTATCTTTAAGTTGTAGTAATTCATTAAATAAGTTTTTCTCAGAAAGATTATTTTGAACCAATATTCTGGGAATTAATATGTTATTATAAATGAAGTATGGAGACATGTCCTTTCTTTGGAGAAGAACATATTAAAGACTCTGAGAAGTATTATAGATAAAACAGAAACTTGTTTATCAACTTTGATCTATTATCAGTCCATTGTTTTTTCATGAAATACCTATTAATTATCCTGTAGGCCACCAGTTTGGGAGACATTGCATTGAACCCCAATTCTTTTTTAAATTAGTTCATTATAGTTCTATATAATTGTGGGGTTCATTTTGACATATTCACAAATACATATGACATAATTTGTTCCATTTCAATCCTTGGTGCTATCCTCTTCCCCCTACTCCTTGACTCAGCCCTTTCCTCTACTCTTTTGGTCTTTCTTCTCTTATTTTTTAATTGATGCATTATAGGTATACTTAAAAGTAGAATTCATTCTGATATATTTATATATACACATAACATAGTTTGGACAATTTCATTCTGCAGTTTCTCCTCTTTCCTATCTCTCCTCCCTCCGCCTGAACCTTTTTTGTCTACTTCACTGTTTCCCTTTTATTTTTGTGAGATCTCCCTTTCTTAAAAAAAAAATCTTATTTCTCTCTGCCTTCTTCATATAAGAGAAAACATTTAACCTTTGACTTTCTGAGCCAGGTTTATTCCACTCAGCATAATATTCTCTAGTTTCATCCACTTACCAGTAAATGACATAATTTTATTCTTCCTTTTAGCTAAATAAAATTTCATTGTGTATATATGACACAATTTCTTTATCCATAATCTATTGATGGTCACATAGTCTGGTTCTATAACTTGGCTATTGTAAATTGTGCTGCTATAAACTTTGGTATGCATGTATCACTACACTATGCTGATTTTAGTTCTTTTGGATAAATACCAGAGTGGGACAGCTGAGTCAAATGCTGGGTCCATTTCTAGTCTTTTGAGGTACTGCTTTCCAAAGTGGTTGTGCTAATTTGTAGTCCCACCAGCAATGTATGAGTGTACCTTCCCCCTACATCCTTGTCAGTATTGTTATTATTGTTAATTGGAGTAAAATGAAATCTTGGTATAACTTTTTTTTAAAATATTTTTTTAGTTGTTGATGGACCTTTATTTTATTCATTTATTTATATGTGGTGCTGAGAATCGAACCCAGGGCCTCACACATGCAAGGCAAGTGCTCTACCACTGAGCCACAACCCCAGCCCTAATCTTGGTATAACTTTGATTTACATTTCCCTTACTGCAAAGGATGTTGAACATGTTTTCATATTTTTCTTGGCCATTTGAATTTATTCTTTTGAGAAAATGTCCCTTTAATTTATTTGCCCCTTTATTGATTGGGTTATTTGGTATTTTGGTGTTAAATTTTTTGAGTCCTACATATATTCTAGCTATTAATCTCCTCTTAGAAGAATAGCTGGCAAAGATTTTATCCTATTCTGTAGGCTCTATCTTCATACTCCTGTTTCCTTGCTGTGCAAAAACTTTTAAATTTGAAGCCATCCCACTTACTGATTCTTGCTTTTATTACTTGAGCTTCAGGCGTCTTATTAAGGAAGTTTGTGCCTGCACTAAAATATTAGTGTTGACCCTATGTTTTCTTCTAGCAGTTGCAGTGTTTCTGGTCGAATTCCTAGGCCTTTAATACACTTTGAGCTGACTTTTTGTGCAGAGATAGGAATCTAGCTTTATTCTTCTACCTGTGGATATCTGATTTTTCCAGCACTATTTTCTAAAAAGGTTATTTTTTTCTCCAATGTATGTTTTTGGCACCTTTGTCAAGGAACAAACCCTATTTCCTTGGCATTCATGTCTGTTTTGATGCCAATACCTTTCTGTTTTTGTTACTATAGCTCTGTAGTAAAATTTGAGATCAGGTATTGTGATGTCTCCAGAATCACTCTTCTTGCTCAGGATTGTTTTGTTTGTTCTGGGTCTTTTATTCTTCTCTATGAATTTTAGGATTTTTTTCTTCTTCTAGTTTTGTGAAGAATGTAATTGGTATTTTGATGGGGATCACATTAAATCTGTTTATTGCTTTTGGTAATATGGTGATTTTTATAATATTAATTCTGCTTTTCCAAGAGCATGGTACCTCTTTCCATCTTCTAAGGTCTCTTTCAATTTTTTATCTTCATTGTGCTCTAATTTTTACTGTAGAGGTATTTTGCCTCTTTGGTTAGATGTATGTTGTGTGTGTGTGTGTGCACGCTCACACATTTGAGGCTATTGTGGATGGAACATTTTTTCCTGATTTCTTTATCAGTAGATTCATTATTGGAGTATAGAAAAACTACAGAAAAGCTATTGATTTTTGTATGCTGATCTTGTACCTTGCTACTTTGCTGAATTTATTTATCAGCTCTAGAAGTCTTCTGGTAGAGTTTTTTGGATCTTCTAGATATAGGATAATGTCATCAGCAAATAGAGATAATTTAATTTCTTCCTTTCCTATTTGTATCCTTTTAATTTCCTTTACTTGCCTGATTGCCCTGGCTAGAGTTTCAAGAACTATATTGAATAGGAGGGGTGAGAGTGGACATCCTTGTCTTGTTTCTGATTTTAGAGGAAATGCATTGAATTTTTCCCCATTCAGTTGGCTTTGGTTTTATCATATATAGCCTTTATGATGTTGACACAAGTTCTTTCTATCTTTAGTTTCCCTAGTGTTTTTAACATGAATGGTTGTTGGATATTGTCAAATGTTTTTTTCTGCATTTTTAAAGATGATAATGTGATTTTTGTACTTAATTCTATTTATGTTCTGAGTTACATTTATTAATTTGTGTATGTTGAACCATCTTTTCATCCCTGAAATGAAATCAACTTGATTGTTGTACACAATTTTCTGTTTTTTAATTCAGATTGTTAAGAATTTTTGCATCTATGTTCATCTGGGCTATTGGTCTGTAGTTTTATTTCCTTGATACATCTCTATCTGTTTTGGGTATCAGGGTGACATTCTATTCAACCAATTTTTTATTTCTATTACAGACTGAAAAGGCTGCTCTAGAATTTGAGAAATATTACAGTTATACATGTCCATTTTCCTGATCTTAAACATATTCCTAAGAAGCTGAATCTAACACTAGACATCAGAATTTGGCAAGGATAAAATGATGCAGATGTTGGCAAGATGTAATGCTATAAAATTTAAATGATTTTTCCATAATAAGGTATTAGAAAGTAAATTTCCCTCTATCCTTATAAATTCTTGATTGGGATCCCTGTAACAAAAAGAGAGATTAACAAGAGAAGAATGAGTTTATTAACATGTATATTTCACAAAGGGAGAAAACTCTCAGGGAAAGTGTTAACTCTCAAAGACCCAGCATAGACTACTGGCTTATTCAGAACAAAGTTTTAAGGAAATAACAAAGGGAAAAGACCTTGAGTTTCCAGGGACAACAAATTTTGGATAGCAAATTTATGGGAAACTAATAGTGGATGATGTGTAGTTAGTAAAGTTTTGTTTTTGCTACTAGAGATTGAACTCAGGAGTACTCCACCACTGAGCCATATACCCAGCCCTATTTTTTGTGTGTTTTGTGTAGAAACAGGGTCTCACTGAGTTGCTTAGTGCCTCGCCACCATTTCTGAGGCTGGCTTTGAACTCGCAATTCTCCTGTCTCATCCTCACAAAGTGCTGGGATTACAGGTGTGCATCATTGCGCCCAGCTAGTTAGTAAAGTTTGTTATGCAGATTTCTTTGGTTTGTCTCCAGGATGGTAAAGGTCTGAAGTCATCTTGGTGAACAAACTTTGTTTCTCCTGGTAGAGAAAGGATGGGGTGGACAAATTTGTAAATTTACATCCCACTTTTAGGCATATTGGGGGAGGACAAATAGCTTTTCTTTTATTACCTCCTAAGTACCTTCAACTCAAAATAATTCTTATGCCAAAGCATATTTTGGAGTGAAGTATTCTGCTGTTCTTCCCTGTGTTAGGCACCAGATCCTTTCCAGAAAATACTTAGAAGTATTTGTTTTCAATTCTAATACAAACTGATAAAAATATAATTTTAGTTTATTCAAAATGTATTTTAAATTTTGATTCATTTCTCAAAGATGTTACCTGAATGTAGCATTTGACCTATTATTTCAAGCTGATATCTGTTGCTGCTATTAAAAGACAGATTTGTAGCAATAATATCAATGTTAATTTACATTAAATGCAGGTAATTTCAAATGTTTTTTTACTAGAATCAAGGTAGTGTACCAGGAGCAGATGATACAGAAAATTCTGGAAATGAAGGTGAAAGACCGTAATGGGAGATTGTCTTCCCTTTTGGACTGTCTGGTTAGCCCTATACCATGTAATCTAAACAATTGCTGAAAGCTAAACTTTTATTATGGATGCCATTTCCTCCATGAAGTCTTTTTTGATCTTCTTCAATTATCTGTTGTTTTTCTGTTTGGAACCATAGCACTGGGGAGTTGTGTATTTAAATACCAGTATTTAAAAGGGTGTAGAGACAAATATACAATGCCTCTACATTCTGACTTGGTTATGGTATTTGTGTTCTTGTTAAGACTCTATGCTGTAGCCTACACCCCACCCTAAGTAAGGATTTTTACCCTATTGTACTCAGCCTGTGTGCATCTGGTATCTAGTATTTACAGTATTGAATAGTGGAGATAAAAGGCCTAAATCCATCTACTTCCTTTAAGTACTCTAATATAGGCACCAACTGCTAAAAATAAAATGAACATTTGATGACAATCCCCTGAGTGTTTTCTGTTGGCCTTAGCATAGATGGTCTGGTCTCACCAGACCAGGTCACCAGGTAACCATTTTGTACCAATGAAGAACTTAAAGAACTTAAAGTCATTATTTCATCATTGTGTCTCTAAGAGTCAACACAAATTTAACTAGCAAAATGTTTTTCAATATTTTATTGCATGGACTGCTTTTATACTGTAATTTTTTAAGTGTGTATAAATCTTGGCAGCTGTCTGGATTAAACAAACAAATAAAAACTAAGGATGCTGTGAAATAAGACCATTTATAAGGTCCATTACCATTTGACTTTGAGCAATTGCCTAATTACCTAAAGTTCAAAGCTAATTCATGGAATTCCATGTAATAATGCCTTACATTTGTCTAGGGTTTGGAGGTTTACGAGGTACTTTCATCTGCAGCATTTGTTCCATCAATCCACTAGTCAATTAACAAGTTAATCCTTTAATAGAAATTTCTTTGAAACCATCACACAAACAAGCACTGACAAGTTCGATTTGGGGATTCCTAAAATAAACAAGGCAAAGGTCTTGCTTTTTAAGGTCTTTCAGCCTGGTCAGAGGAGACAGAAATATAAACAAGTAAGTGGACTAAAATGTGTTCATAGTCTGTACACACCACAGTGGGGACCCAAAGCGGAGGGCAGGGGGGAGTTGCTCTTACTGGAGGAGGGGAAAGTGGAAGGGAAAGGAGGGCAAGTTGAGAGTAGTTGCATTTGATTCTTACTAGCGTCACTCTTGTTCATGCCAACAGTGGAGGAACCCAATTCACAGGAATAAATCATCTTCTCTAAGGTGGCCCTGCTTCTTAGGTTTCAAAAGCACATTGTTCTACTCCATAGCATCTCCCTCCCACTGTCTACAGTTTCTGGAACGTGAATCCTCATGTTTTAGCTGAGATGAGGGAGAGAAGTGAAGATCAGAGAGCCTGAAATACGAGATTATGTTTATCCAGAATGAGCCTGGTTCCCAGAGTAACAAGAGAAACAACTTGATTGAAAATGTTATTCATCCATTAAAGAAGAGAGAAAGCCAAACCCAAAGGCAGGGTTTTGCGCTGGAAACAATGGCTTTGCTAAGATTTACAGGCCGGTGGGATTTCCCAGCTGTGTGTGGTATTAAGGAAAGTTATTTGGAAAATATTCAAATTATTTTGACATCATTTCCCCCTAAGCAATATGGAAACTCACATTTTGGAAGCTTGGCTTCTATTAACATGAAATTTTTAAGGAAATGCTATGTAAAAGGATGATCTATTCTCCTACCATTACCCACAGACTCCAGTGTAATTTCTTTCTTCCTCTGTTCACTAAAAGTCACTAGTTTTCTTTTCATGGGAGATTCTTCCCTTTAGCCATGTTTTTGTGTATGAGACATTTTACTAGGTTGATGGCATACAAACTTGCAAAGTGCCTTAAGAAGACATCCATGTGCATGAAGAGAACAATAGTAAAAGCAATTTAGTGTTAATAATACATATGTTTATTTATAATACACATACACAGTTCTAATATATATATATATTATACACACACAAACACATATATTTCTAAGAAAGCTTAATACTGGATATTAGAATGCAGCATCTCTTAAAGATTTCTGATATGTGCTATAATTGCCCAAAAACTGATGGGAGGGAATTTGGTCTTTTTTTCCCTCTGTATTTCATGTAATCACATGAGAAATATGAGGAGCTGAAGTGGTACATTTGACAAATTATTAAGTTCTAATATCAACAGTTAGAGAAGCAGGTATCTTAAGTCACCAGAAAAAAAGATTTTATTACTCCAATGGACAAGGCAGCCCTTATAGTTTATTCTTATAGGTGAAAAAGCTTTCAAATGATTTCTTTTGATCTTCATGAGATCCCTGAGGGGAGGCACAGGGAGACATTATATGCAAGATTTTTACTTTTTTGAAATTCATAAAGAACTTGAGGCCCAGACCAGTTAAGGTTAGGCTAGAGCTGATAATAATGGGTATTTTTGTTATCTCTGAACCAGTGCTGCTGAGTTTTCTATATTACATTGCTTCATTACAGAGAAATTCCCTCATGGACATAGACTGTGCCCCTAACCCTCACCTACTATTTCTCAAAGGTGTGTGATTAGTTGCAAGGCAAACTGAATGAGAAAACGATGATTCAGTACCAGCCCATCACACTTCTAAAAAAAGTAACACAAATCATATATCTTAGTAGTACAATAGTTTGAATTACTTTAATATGTGAAGAGCAGAATATAGTTAAACTATAAGAATCAAGAATCATATTTCTTTCGCTGGGGCACCTGCATCAGAAGAGAGTTAGTTCGGATAAACACAGCCTGCTAGGGATCTTCATTATAACACCGCATGCAGTAGAGAAAGAAAAGGAGATATTTCTATGTAAGTGCCTTTGCTTAGGCCGTGTGAGCCCAGGGTTTTAAAAGGGGTCATATAAATGGTAATAACACGTATTTTTAGCTTTTGATCCCTCTGGCCATTACAAACCTCCATGTCTTCCTTACTCGCCCCCAGTGGGATCCCATGGTTTTCCTTCTATGTGCTTGCTAGTTCTATCAGCTACCTGTGGGTTTATGATGTTTTTTGCCTCTCATGCCCCAGCCCCATGCCTTTGTTCTCAGTTAGTAGCCTCCCCTGGGACCATTCCTGTCTCTGACTCTAATTTCTTTCTTGGAATTCTTAATGTGATCCAAGCAGAAGTGGGACAATACCTTCTCGCTTTAGGGATATGTGTAGATCTCAAAGCAGGGCAAGATTCTAGTCTATTTTCTCTTTATTTTTAGATGTACAGCCTTCTTTCTTTTTAGCACAAAGATCTGAGTTCACAAGAATAAGTAAGGCATGGACGAAGCTGGGGAAAAATGCTGCATTAAGACTACCCCTTTGTCTTTTCCTTGGTTCCTCTTGGAAGACTTTAGACTTACTTGTCCTGTTAGTCTGCTGAGGGCTCCAGAATTTCAGCAGTCAACAACCTAGACTGAAGCTTGGGAAACCAAGACAAGCTCTGGGATTTGTGTTCAACTCAGGGCTGACTTTTTCCTCCCTTCTATTTTCTGTTCTCCTTATTTCTTGACTTCCATTTCTTTGTTTAATTGAATTTCTTTTATTCTAGCTCATGAAGTGAAAATTGTTTTAAAAAGCAAAACTCCTTAGGTCAGATCTATTTCACTGACAGAAAGGAAGGAAATGAAGGAAACCCAGCAGAGCAGTTGTATTTCCAATCAGAAGAGGGACATTCTATTTCCCTCTGTTTGAGTTACATCAAATCAGTTGAAAGGGGCTCGTCAATCCCTAGGGCTATGCAAGAAAAAATCTGGAACTCAGTTCTGTTGTACATACACAACAAAACAAATTTTTTTTTTTTTTTTACTGAGATGTAAAAGCAGTGTTTAAAATTAACTCAGAGAAGCAGAGCTGCTGGATTTGCATTTGTGGGTGGCGAATATCTAGGAGCTCTACTTCTGTTTTCAGAGTGCGGTGAACACTCTGCCCTCTGAATTGGGACTCCTAGGAAAATTTGTTGGGGCAATATTCTTTCTCTTAATCATCCCAGCATTTTATCAAACTACCCTGAGACCCACAAAAGCACAAAGAGAATCAGATGCCTCCTGACAGTTTGCAACCTTTTTATAAGAAGGTGTTTCTAAGGCAGAATAATGTGGGAGAATAATGTAGTACTCAGGTGTCAGGAGACCTGGAATTTTTCTTTTAACGATGCCACTGTTTTCACAGCAACTCCTTCTCTACCTCCCTTCATTGGTTCCTTTGTAAGAAGTCTTGATCTACATGATCCCTCCCTCTCTAAAATTCTGAATCTACGCTCATGGGATAAGTCCTCCCGCCTAGCAAGCTTCTTCAGATCCCAGTGCAAAGTTTCTAGTTGTGAGGGGAGGAGATGTTTTCTTTCAAGTGTACCAGGTAGTGGGGATGTGCCCTCTACATGTATCATTTAATTCTTGATGATGATGATGACAGGGCTCTTCCTTTGTTCTAACCATTTTATGCTATTGACTTGTTTAAATCTTCATCACCTACCCAAGAAGTTGCTACTGCTATGATCCTCATTAGCAGATAACCATCTGAGATATGAAGAGACCAAAACAAACCAATATAGCACCCACGATCAGTTATTCATGACCATTAATTATTCTCTCTTTATAGATGAGGAAGCTGAGATTCTGACAGACTATGGTCAGAGAGCTGCAAATGGTCACAGAGCACGTAAACAGCACACCTGGGAATCTATACAGGTCTAAGTTGTTCCAGAGCCCACATTCTTTCCACTTTGCTGCTTTGCCTCCCCAGAAGCGATTTCACTTTGTGCTAAACTGCAGAGCATGGCACTTTTTTTTTTTTAAAGATTTTTTTTAGTTGTAGATGAACACAATGTCTTTATTTTATTGCCTTCTATGTGGTGCTGAGGATCGAACCCAGGACCTCACGCATGCGAGGCAAGCGCTCTGCCGCTGAGCTACAATCCCAGCCCCAGCATGGCACTTTTAATGAAAGAAAAGTTTGCCAAATGAAAAGGAGACTAATGAGATAGTTGGGATACTCTGCAGTAAATAAATCTCTTTCAGAATTCTCATCTTCTCCCACTCCAGTTGCTGAAGCCACAACAGTAACAATTACCTCAGCCTGGTTGAAGCAGTGTGGGAGTGTATTTTCTTAATTTTACTGCTCGGAGTAGACACTGAAGACCAATAAAAATTTCCTGTAGCTTGCTGAGGCATAGGTCAGAAATTGGATATATCAGATGTTGGCTTTCCTCAACAACCTCATCTTCCCCCTCCTATTTTAGCTGTGTCTTGGAACAATGTTATTTTAGGAGAAAAATAGAGTTTAAAATTGGGTTAACATTAAAAATATAAATGTCAATGCCAACTTGTTTTCTAAAAAGATTAGACCTAGAGTATCAATTCAACATCACTTCTTGGACTTGAGGAGGTTCTTTTTTCCCCCTTTAATAACAGGTAATCTTAGATACCCCCTTGGAATTTTCAAACATCCTTTGTGAACAGAAATGTGATTATTTCTAGATGATATGCAGCCAAATCTGAAGCCAGATGCTCACATTCATATTCAAGAGGAATGTGGGTGTCTACTCATGTTAGGTGTTGGGAACATCAGGGATATAAAGACAAGCAAGCCTTGGTCCCTTTTTCTTAGAGCTAATAATCTATTAGGGGAAATGAGATGTAAACTGGAAGAATCTATGCTGTCAGGGAATTATGCATTATTTAATGACTGACTTTCTGCCCATTTAACAGCATTGTGACAAGCACTTTATACAAGGACATGATGAGGTAGAAGATAAGACCCTCATTTCTAGGGGAGGAAACCGAAGTGTCCTGGTCCAACAGCTGCGTATTAGTTAGTGAGGCTGAGAGTCAAACCCAGATGGTTCTAATACTAGGTCTGTGCTTTCTCCCCTACATTTGACTATTAACTAGCAGGATACCATGTGATAACTAGTGATTTAACTTATTAGATATCCTTTTATGAAGTTGTTTCACCAAGTTGCATAATATTTTGAGATGACCATTTCTAATCTGGAGATATTTGGAAGAATCTTGAACAAATCAAATAATTTTTAGTTTTTGTTGTTTTGAAGAGGAGTGCTCAGAACAGAAAACTTCAACCATTTCTTGTGCCTCTTCTATCCCCCAACCAAAGCCCATCCCTGTGGGTGGGGAAAAGAGGCATGGATATTATTTGGCTACATTATTTGGTAATAGTTTTGAATTTTTACTTAACTATTTCAAAATGGCTATATAATCTTGGCAGGCGTCAGTGGTGTGATATAACCATAAAAAACTGGGTGAAATATCTATTCTTTTTAGGAGGAAATAAGGACTGTGGTCTATTCATCCTTGGTCAGTCCTTAGTTAGAACACTGTGTTCAGTTCTAGAGAATGTACTTTTAGACAAGTATAAGAATCTAGGACACATTTAGGAGAAAGTTGGATAGCAAAAGGGAAATGAAATTTAGATATTTGTAGAATAGGGATATGTAGCCTATGAAAAGACTGAAAGGGCTATCTTATGGAACAGGAATGTAGGTTTGTTCTATGTGTTTTTAATGGATGCAACCTCAAACAACAGGCTGTGAAGAGATAGACCTGTCATTTTTTTATTTTATTGGTGTATTATTATTATTCACAATAGTGGGATTCATTGTGATATATTTGTACATGCATACGATGTAAGAATATAATTTGGTCAATTTCACTTCACATAGATTTGTCCTTTATAAGAAAGACTTTTCTGTTATTCTTGTCCAAAGATGTAGAGTTTTTACTTTCTTTCTTTTTTTCTATTTTTTTTAAAACTTTTTCCTTGGTGATGCTGGGGCTTGAACCCAGGGCCTTGTGCATGCTGGGGAAGTGCTGTATCTCTGATCTATAATCCCAGTCCTAATGTTTTCTTTATAAAGTTCCTCTGTGGCCCTTGAAGATTTTTTTGCTGATATTTGGGCTGATATTTGATGCTTGCTGATATTTACTGATATTTGATTTTTTGCCAGTGTTTGGGCCAGGTAATTATGTGGTGGAGCCAATGTAGAGGAAATTGAAGAGTAGCATGGAGTTGAATTTCACAAACACCAAAGTTGTTCCCAACCCTGAGCATTTCAGCAGCTGCTGGATTGTACTTCCAGGCTTTGACTCCAACTTTGTCCACAGGGATGGGTGATGCTTTTGGGGGATGATGATGGGAAGGGGATGGGAAGAATCTACAATAGCAGAGCAGTTACTTTGTCCATTTTGATTTTGATCCACCATTTTTATTTAGCATTTTCTATGTACTATGTTTATCTGCCTTAGACTATGGGTCCCTGCAGACTTGAGACTGCAACTGTATACTTGGTAATCTTCCCTTTAGCACACCACCTCATGCAAACAATATTCTTGTACAATATTCTTGCACAGTTGTGGATTTTACCCTAATCTCTGGGCTATTTTATAATTAGACATTGACTATCATGTAGTTTACTTGAACTCTCATGAGTCTCAACTCAGTGTAACATTAGTAATTTTGTTATACACACACTCTCACACACACACATTCCATATTTTCAATATATTGTTTCACACATGGGAACTCTCTCAGGAAGATGTGGTCTGTTGCAAATGTATGAGGAGGCTGAATATCTGTTTTGGTACTTCCTCACCACCACCCTCAACATCTTCCTCCTTACCAAATAATGTTTCATCTTTGCCCTTTTGTCACAGCTCCTATTCCATTTGAAAACAGTTTAATCTGTAGACTGTTTTTCTCTAGTCCTTGCTCATACGCTGACTGACAATGGTTTAATTTAAGGTGTCACTTCTCATAAAAGTCCTTTTTTCTTTTCT
Source organism: Geosciurus inauris (assembly GCA_004024805.1). Classification (NCBI taxonomy): domain Eukaryota; kingdom Metazoa; phylum Chordata; class Mammalia; order Rodentia; family Sciuridae; genus Geosciurus; species Geosciurus inauris. Next base: position 25,221 of record PVHX01016960.1, on the reverse strand, counting down.
TTTTTTTTAATGGTACCTGAGATTGAACTCAGGGACACTCAGCAACTGAGCCACATCCCCAGCCCTATTTTGTGTTTAATGTAGAGACAGGGTCTCACTGAGCTGCTTAGCGCCTCGCCGTTGTTGAGGCTGGCTTTGAACTCACGATTCTCCTGTTTCAGCCTCCCAAAGTGCCGGAATTATAGGCGTGTGCCACTGTGCCTGGCCAGTACTTGTATTTTAATAAAAAATATTTGAAGGTTAAATATCCTAAGTAAAGAAAATCTATGGTTAAATTTTAGGTAGCGAAAAATAGGTTTTGATGGAGATGAAGGGAGCTGGGTAGACAACACAGGACAAGAGAGGCGCTCGCCTTGCTTCAGATACATGGATGTGGGGACAGACTTGGAACATCTCTCCCTTTCCAGATCAAGGCAGAGATGACATGTAGGTACTGGTGTAGAGAAAAATGAGAGAGGAACTGGTTGGGATATTGCTTGTACGAGGGAGAAAGTATATCCAGTACTTTCAATATTTAAGACATTTTTCTTTTCTTTTTTAGGAATACATGCTGTGTAAGGGAGCTTATACTAGTGCAAGAAGCTGTGAGGATTCAGAGAAGAGGAATCATAGCTTCTACATTCAAAGGTTCATGTCTGGTGTTGTGGGGAGACAGAATATGAAGAGAGCTATCAAAGAGGAACTAACATGCTGTGGGAATGTGTGGGTCATTCACTGAGGTATCAGAAAAGTTCTTATAAAACATAGGATTTTAGTTGAATTTGTCTACTGAAAATTTGTACATTGAAGGAAATGACTTGAGCAAAGGCCTGAGCTCTACTTGAGGGAGGAAAGTTTGCCCAAGTTAAGTGAAGCTAAAAGATGAGTATTGGAAAACTTAATGGGGACCCCAACTCTGCAGGCCTTTGAAGGTTTGACTGCAATTTTCAAATTTATTCTTCCTATAATTAGCATTCCTCTGCTCAAATCTTAAATGGCTATCCCAGATATCTAATCTTTACCAGGCCAAACATTTCAAAAAGAAATGAAATGGCTATTTAAGATTTGAGCAGAGGAATGCTAGTCTCTAAAAAATAACTGTGGCTAGAATGGATTAAAAAAAAGGAATGATATAGTCATTTGTTCATAATTTGAGGAAGGGTGGAAGATTGCCTCTAATTTACTAGATATGCAGTATTTGTGCAGGAACAAAATAAGCAGCATATCTCAGTACATAAATCCTTTCCTTATATATGTGTTCTTCTTCATCATGGAACAAATACTTGGCAGCTAAGTCATCTTTAAGGTAATAAGAGCAAAAGCTATTTGGAATCAATGTTTCAGGACTATTTGTTACTTTGAACAGAAGTATGAGAAAACAGGATTGCGTTAAGGCATTTACCATAGTATGTGGTTCTGCAGGGGCTGCCAGTGCTATTATATATACTTTTATCTCAGCTAAAACTCTGTGGCTGCTGCCACCACTATTACTCAAAGACCTGGGGTGTCAACAAGATAATCGAAATAGCAAAGTGGGAGTCAAGACTTTTTCCGCTGTTTCTTGGAAGTCTTAAAAAGATTGTTTCCTTTGTAATCCCTATATTCAGAATATAAAAGATTCCCAGATATCTAATCTTTATCAGGCCAAACATTTCAAAAAGAAATGAAATTATTTTCCACTTTCTTTTCAGTTTAAGGCAAGTGTTTTGGGGACATCCAAATCTTCCTTCTTCAATTTACTATAAAAAAGAAAACCAAAACAACAACAGCAGCAATAACAAAAACAAAGTAAATTCCATGTAATCCCAATGACATTGTCCTTTTGTAAGTATCCTAATAGTACAGTGGCAAAGCTTCTGAATTATGATCTAAGAGATATGACTTCTAGTCTTAATTTTGTAAATGTGAAGTCTAATCAATTGTATTTCCTGGTGAATGATATTTGAGTGGAAGGGATGCGTATGTCTTCTGGGCCCAAACATTTAATGCCAGTGTGAGACTCTCCAGAATTCTCTTCCCCTCTGCAATGATATCAGACAATTATTTTCTAGATAGTGGTGGCTTCATTAGTCTGGGCCTTGGAGTGATGACAACAGAGAGGCAGAATTCCCAACCAACCTACAGTGGGCAGGCACTAGGAGCAGGACGCTTTCATTGTTTTAAGTCACTGAGATTTTCTTTTTCTTTTTTTTGGGGTGTCTGTTGGGGAGGTGAGACTATTTGTTGTAATAGAATAAATAAGCTTATTCTACAGATAAATGTAAGAACTGCTTTGAGGGGAAGTTACGTTTTCTATCATTGAAAACACTGAAATATGGACTGGGCAACATCTCAATGGAGATGCTATAGAAACTAAAGAAAATAAGGTGGCTGGATTAGAGAACTCCAAGGTCCATTCTGGTTTGAAGGTGTTCAGATTTGCAGTTCCTGAGGTGACCTGCTGGACCCTGCATTTGTGCCACAGGTATGGTTTGTAAATGTTTCCTTCAGTGTTAACTTATTTGCTTACAATTTCTTTGTAAATTTACTAGAAGTCCATTATCTGTTTGGAATTAATTTTTAAGATGAAAAGATTGGTTGGGCACACAGTGGTGCACACCTGTAATCCCAGTGACTCAGGAGGCTGAGGCAGGGGATCACAAGTTTGATGCCAGCTTTAGTAACTTAGCAAAACCTTGTCTCAAAATAAAAAATATAAAGGACTGGGGATGTAGTTCAGTGTCAGAATGCCCCTGGTACCCACCACAATAAAGTTTAGATAGAGGTTTATTTTTTGCCTTTGAATATTCAATTGCTTCAACACCATTTGCTAAAAAAGTTGTCTTTCCTCCATTGAATTATTTTGCAGTTTTGTCAAAAATCACTTGGGCATATTTGAATAATTTTATTGTTTCATTTCTATTCTGTTCAATTGTCCTATTTGTCTATACCTTGGTCAATACCTCATAACCCTGTTATAGTAAATAATGTCTTGAAATAGGGCAGAGTGATTTTCCCACTTTACTCTTTTTTTTTTGAAGTTGCTTTAGCTGTTCTAGTTCATTTGCTTTTCCATAAAAATTTTAGAACAATCTTGTGTATATCTAAAACAAACAAAAAATCTTCCTGGGATTTTGATAGGAATTGCACCAAATCTGTAGTATGCTAATTTGTGGGGAAATGCATCTTTATTAATGTTGAGTCTTCCAGTCTCTGAACTGGGAATGTCTCTTAGAAATTCTCTGATTTACTATGTGTTTTATAATTTTCAGCATGAAAGTCTTGTACATAATTTCTTAGATTTATGCCTATTTCATTTCTTGAGCAATTATAAATTGTATTGTTTCAATTTTGGTTTCCAAGTGTGCATTGCTAATAATAGAAATGTACCTTCATTCATTCATATCTGTAGGTTCTATAGCCATGGACTCCGCCAACCTCAGATTGAAAATATTTAAATAATGCAGCCGGGCGCGGTGGCTCAAGCCTGTAATCCCAGCACTTAGGGAGGCTGAGACAGGAGAATTGCGAGTTCAAAGCCAGCCTCAGCAATGGCGAGGTGCTAAGCAACTCAGTGAGACCCTGTCTCTACATAAAACACAAAATAGGGCTGGGGATGTGGCTCAGTGGTCATGTACCTCTGAGTTCAATCCCCAGTACCAAAAAAAAAAAAAAAATTTAAAAAATGCAACTCTAGGGGAAGAACTGCCTTCAGGGACCCCTGTGGGAGACTGGGCCTAAGTGATCCGCATTAGAGCCCCTGCTGACCAGTAGAAGCACAGGCTAAGGTCCAGTACCACCTTTAGGGACCACCACAGGAGCCCAGCCAAGGTCAGACCTGAGAGTGCTAGCCACCAATCACAAGGGAACCAGACCCAGGTGAAGGACTACCCCCAGGGAGCCCTGCAGGAGACCTGGCCCAAGTGAGTCCTGGGACCACCCTCAGTTCCATGCCAGAGCCCCTGTTGACTGGGGGAGCACAGGCCAACACCCAGGACTTCCGTGGGAGCTTCAGGGACTTCTGTGGGAGCCCAGCCAAGGTCAAGCCTGAGATTGCTACACACTGATCTGCCACCTACCCACAGGGGAACCCAGACCCAGGTATAGGACTGCCTCCAGGGATCCCTGGGGCTGAGGCTTAGGACTTCCTCCAGTCCAGCACCAGAACCCCCTGCCAATCAGCAATCAGAGGGAGCCCAGGCCCAGGGCAAGCCCCACCACCTGAGACCCTTGAGGGATCCAGGCCAAGATCAGGACTAGGACTGCCCTCATAGGTTTTTGTGAGAGCCCAGGCCCCGGACTGCCCCTGCATAAAGTGGAGATCTATGCTATTGCTCCCTTCCTGTATCCACCTAGTACACTATAGCTATCCCATGGTTCTTCCCATGTGTTAGCCTCTACCTTGGGTCAAGAGGCAGGGCCTGGAAACAGTGGCCTGCCAAAGTGCTGCATCTCCAATCAATGAGCCCAAAGACATTGTAAGTCCCACACTTTTAGCCCCATCTCTGAAAGTGTTTGCACCCATCTTGGGCCATGGCCACTGCCATCTTGAGGTACCTCCACTACCGCCTTCACCATCTTTAGTGGCAGTAGTGTCTATCTGGGGACACCTCCTGGGGACTGGAAGTGAACTCCAAGGTGAGAAACAGGTAATCTGTAGTGTCACTACAAGATTATAGGATAGAAACCACAATACCTCAGATCAGGATTGCAAGAAAGGAAGATACAAATTCAACATTACAAAACAAGGAAAGAAAGTGCCACAAATAAACCAAGATACCACAATAATAGAATCCATTGACAGCACAGTTGATGACGTGTCAGAGAAAGAATTCAGAATGTACATAATTAAAATGATGTGAATTAAAGGATGACTTAAGTGAGCAAATACAGGCAAAAATTGATCACTGCAACAAAGAAAATATAGGCGCTCTCTCCATACCTTCAGTGCCTCCCCTCCCCTTTCCTCACCTCATGCGATTGGCTACACACCTGACATGGAGCAACACCTCATTGGCTATAACCTCAGGGCCATGATTGGTCCAAGGACCATATATAAACTGTTATGCTTCCTGAAATAAATGGGTTCTGTGTCTCCCTCCAGCAGAGCAGTTTTACCTAACCCCTGATGTCTGGGTGAGTGACTACACAACTGTCCACCCCATACCCTCTTCCTGCGGGACCCCTTATTGCCCTTCCTAAGGGCCCCATACCTTTGTCCACTGGGACCCCAGCTCATCGGCAGACCTATGTGAGGTGTGACATAAATGATAAGAAATAAAAGAGCAAATTAAGGCAATCATTGATCACTCCAACAAAGAGATAAGAGAGCAAATAAAGGCAACCATTGATCACACCAACAAAAAGATAAAGGAATAAATACAGGTAGCAAAATATTACTTTAAGAAAGAGCTAGAGATTGTGAAAAAAACCAATCAGAAATTCTTGAAATGAAGGAAACAATAAACCAAATAAAAAACTCAATAGAAAGCATCACCAGCAGACTAGATCACTTGGAAGACAGAACCTCAGATAATGAAGACAAAGTATACAATCGTGAAAATAAATTATTATGTATCTCTCCCATGGACTGAGTAAACAAGTAGGAATGAACTTCAAAACAAAGTCTGAAATAAAGTGGACTTCAAAACAAAGTTAGTGAAAAGGGATCAAGAAGGACATTTCCTACTTCTTAAGGGAAATCATATATCAACAAGACATAACAATCATAAATCAAATAAAAGGGCAGCTATGTATATCAAACAAACCCTTCTTGAGTACAAGAATCAAATAGACCATAATAAAATAATGCTTGGTGACTTTAACACAGCTCTCTCACCACTAGATGGATCTTCCAAACAAAAGCTAAACAAAGAAACCATAGAACTCAAAAAACCAATAATTTAGACTTAACAGACATTAAAGTATTCCATCCATCAATGTGCAAATACACTTTTTTCTCAGCAGCACATGGATCCTTCTCCAAAATAGATCATATGTTATGCCACAAAGCAAGTTTTAGCCAACACACACACAAAAATAGAGATACTACCCTGCATTCTATCTGACCATAATGGAATAAAATTAGAAATCAATCACAGATTAAAAAATAGAAACTACTCCAATACCTGGAGACTAAATAATATGCTATTGAATAATGCATGGACAACAGAAGACAACAGGGAAGAGATAAAAAATTCTTAGAGAAAAATGAAAACTCTGACACAACATATCAAAATCTCTGGGACACCATGAAGGCAGTGCTAAGAGGACAGTTCATTGCATTAAGCTCATTCATTAAAAGGAAAAAAAGTCAACAAATAAGTGACTTGACACTACATCTCAAAGCTCTAGATAAAGAGGAACAAATCAACACCAAAAGAAGTAGAAGACAGGTAATATAAAATCAGGGCTGAGATCAATGAAATTGAAATAAAAGAAACAATTCAAAAATGGATAAAACAAACTGCTTGTTCTTTGAAAAAATAAATTAGCCACCCTAATGAAAAGAAGGAGAGAGAAAACCCACATTACTAAAATTCATGATGAAAAAGGAAATATCACAACAGACACTACTGAAATACAGAAGATAACTAGAGACTATTTTGAAAATTTATACTCCAGTAAAATAGAAAACCCTGAAGACACTGACAAATTTCTAGAAGCATATGACTTACCCAAACTGAACCAGGAGGACATACACAACTTAAACAGATCAATTTCAAGCAAGGAAATAGAAGACGCCATCAAAAGCCTACCAACCAAGAAAAGCCTGGGACTTGATAGATTCTCATTTGAGTTCTATAAGATCTACAAAGAAGAATTAATACCAATACTCCTCAAATGATTTCATGAAATAGAAAAAGAGGGAATCCTTCCAAACTCATTCTCTGAGGCAAGTATCACCCTGATACCAAGGCCAGACAGAGATACATGAAAAAAAGAACATTTCAGACCAATATCTGCGATAAACATAGATGCAAAAATTCTCAATAAAAATTTGGCAGATCGCATACAAAAACATATTAAAAAAATAGTGTACCATGATCAAGTGGGGTTTATTCCAGGGACTCAAAGTTGTTTCAGCATATGGAAATCAATAAACATAATCCATCACATCAATAGACTTAAATATAAGAATCACATAATTTTATCAATTGAGGCAGAGAAAGCATCTGACAAAATACAGCATGCTTTTATGTTCAAAACACGAGAAAAACTAGGGATAGTAGGAATATACCTCAACTTTGTAAAAGCTATCTATGCTAAACCCAAGGCCAACATCATCCTGAATGGACAAAAATTGAAAGCATTCCCTCTAAAAATGGGAACAAGACAGAGATGCCCTCTTTCACCACTGCTATTCAACATAGTCCTTGAAACACTAGCCAAAGCAATTAGACAGACAAAAGAAATTAAAGGGATACGAATAGGAAAAGAAGAACGCAAACTATCATTATTTGCTGATGACATGATTCTATGCTTAGAGGATCCAAAAAATTTCACCAGAAAACTTGTAGAATTAATAAATGAATTCAGCAAAGTGGCAGGATATAAAATCAAAATCAACACTCATAAATCAATTGCATTTCTTTACATCTGTGATGAATCCTCTGAAAGAGTAATTAGGAAAACTACCCCATTCACAATAGCCTCCAAAAAAACCCCCAAAAAAACACAACAACCAAAAAACTAAAATACTTGGGAATCAATTTAACAAAAGAGGTGAAAGACCTCTACAATGCAAACTACAAGACACTGAAGAAAGAAATTGAAGAAGACCTTAGAAGATGGAAAAACCTCCCATGCTCCTGGATAGGCAGAAATCAATATTGTCAAAACGGCCATGCTACCTTAAGCACTCTATAGATTCAATGCAATTCCAATTAAAATCCCAATGGCATTCCTTATAGGAATAGAAAAGGCAATCATGAAATTCATTGGGATGAATAGGAGACCCAGAATAGCCAAAGCAATCCTTAGCAAGAAGAGTGCAGCAAGAGGCATCATAATACCAGACCTTAAACAATACTACAAAGATATAGTAACAAAAACGGCATGGTACTGGCACCAAAATAGACATGTAGACCAATGGTACAGAATAAAAGACACAGAGACAAGCCCACTTAAGTACAGTTATCTTATACTAGACAAAGGAGCCAAACATGTACATTGGGGAAAAGATAGTCTCTTCAACAAATGGTGCTGGGTAAACTAGAAATCCATATGCAGCAAAATGAAACTAAATGCCTATCTCTTACTATGCACAAAATTCAACTCAAAGTGGATCAAGGACCTAGGAATTAGACCTGAGACCCTAGACCTAATAGAAGAAAATGTAGGGCCAAATTTTCATCATGTCAGATTAGACCCCGACTTCCTTAACAAGACTCCTAAAGAGCAAGAAATAAAATCAAGAATCAATAAATGGTAACAAATTTTTGCCACATGCACATCTGATAGAGCACTAATCTCCAGGATATAATAAGAACTCAAAAAATACCAAAAAAACAAACAACCCAATCAATAAATGGGCTAAGGAGCTGAACAGACACTTCTCAGAAGAAGATATGCAATTGATCAACAGACATATGAAAAAATGTTCAACATCTCTAGCAATTAGAGAAATGCAAATCAAAACTACCCTAAGATTTCATTTCATGCCAGTCAGAATTGCAATTATCAAGAATACAAACAACAATAAGTGTTGGCAAGGTTGTGGGGAAAGAGGCACGCTCATACATTGCTGGTGGGACTGCAAATTTGTACAACCAATCTGGAAAGCAGTATGGAGATTCCTTAGAAAACTTGGAATGGAACCACCATTTGACCCAGCTATCCCACTCCTTAGTCTATACCCAAAAGACTTAAAAACAGCATACTACAGTGACAGAGCCACTTCAATATTTGTAGCAGCTCAATTCACAATAGCTAAACTGTGGAACCAACCTAGATGCCCTTCAATAGATGAATGGATAAAGAAACTGTGGTATATATACACAATGGAATATTAGTCAGCAATAAAAGAGAATAAAATTATGGCATTTGCAGGTAAATGGATGGAGTTGGAGAATGTCATGCTAAGCAAAGTAAGTCAGTCCCAAAAAACCAAAGTCCGAATGTTTTCTCTGATAAGTGGATGCTGTTTCATGAGGGAGGGGACACGAGAAGAATGGAGGAAATTTGGTCAAAGGGGAGGGACGGAGGAAGGAGGGGACATGGAGGCAGTAAAGATGGTGGAATGAGATGGACATCATAGCCCTAGCATCATGTATGACTGCATATAAGATGTGATTTTACATCATGTACAACCAGAGAAATGAAAAATTGTGCTCTGTCTGTGTACAATGAATCAAATGAATTCTGCTACCATGTATACCTAAGTAGAATAAATAAATTTTAAAAAGTGCATCTCTAGTGAACGTGAACAGGCTGTTTATTGCCATTATTTTCTAAACAATATAGTATAACAACAATTTAATAGCATTTACATTGTATTAATTATTATAAGTAATCTAGAGATATTTTAAATGTACAGGAGATGAGTATAGATTACTTGAAAATTCTATACTATTCTGTACAAGGGCCTTGAGAATTCATGGATTTTGGAATCTTCTACCCTGTGACCATGTTGAATTAATTATTAGTTTTAAGAGACTTCCTTCCTTCCTCCCTTGTTCTTCCTTCTCTTTGTCTTCCTATTCCTTTTTTTTTTTTTTTTTTTTAGCTCCCTGAGATTTACTACACAAGTGTATCATCTGGAAATAAGAATAGTTTTTTTTCTTCTTTTTTCATTTGTGTAACTTTTTATTTATTTTTCATGCCTTCTTGGACTAGTTGTAAATTCCAACTAAGAGTATTATTAAGGGCAGTGGCAACAGTAGAATGAATTGGATATAACTTTCTTATGTTCATATATGAATACACAACCAGTGAAACTGCACATCATGTTCAACCATAGGACTGGGATCCTAATTAGAAAAAGTTGTATTCTATGTATGTATATAATGTCAAATTACACTTTATTATCATGTATATCTAAAAAGAGTAAAAAAAAATAAAAAAGAGCAGTGATAGCAGGCAGGTTTTCTGTTTACATTCTTAAATGGAAAGCATTCAGTCTTTTACTATTAAATATAATGCTAATTATAGATTTTATGTCTTTTATTATGAGGTATAATGCTAATTAAAAATTTATTTAGATTATCAAGTTGTAGAAATTCCTCTCTATTAATATTTTTAGGAGTTTTTAGTGTGTGTGTGTGTGTGTGTGTGTGTGTGTGGTATTGGGGTTATGCCCAGGAGTGCCTCACCACTGAATTACATCCCTAGCCCCAGTCATTTTTAACTTTAAATTTTGAGACAGGGTCTTGCTAAGTTGCTGAGACTGACCTTGAAATTGTGATTCTCTTGTTTCAGTCATTGGTATTACAGGTGTGCCACCCTGCTTTGCCACAATAGGTATTTTCAAATGATTTTAAAAAATCAGTTGATATTATTCAGTTTTACATTTCTACAACAAAATGCCTAAGGCAAGGTATTTGTGAAGAAAAGATGTTTATTTACCTCACAGTACTGAAGGTTCATAGTCCGGAATCAGGTGCCCCATGGGTCAAGCCTTTGGTGAGGATGTAACAGCAGAAAGTTTCATATAGCCATGGAAGCGCATTTGGGAGGGAGCGTCACATCTCAACCATGCAGCAGTGACTGGTGTTTGGCTTGCTCCTTCCTTAAGAACTATCTTAATCCCTGAGTCCACAACCCCAGTGACCAAAACACCCCCCTAGGCCTCCCCTTCTTAAAGTTTCCACTACCTTCCAATACTGCCCCTGGGGATGAAACTTTTAACACATGAGCCTTTGAGGTCATGAACCAGATCCACACTATAGCAATATTGAAAGACTTGAGCTAAATAAACTTCATGACAGGCTTCACACTCTCCAGAAAGACTAGTAGGCCTGAGTTTAGATCCCAGGAAAAGCCACACATTGCTCAAGGCTAAAGCCACTCTCAGACTGCCCTCAGAGCAGCCAATCAAAAGAGGTTAAAAATTATACACCTGGCATTCCTGAGGTCTGACTTGAAACGTGTAAGGCATTAACAAACAATAGTTGTGAAGTTTGTAGGGAAAATACAATATAATTAACAAGAGTAAAAATATAATTATTATAATAGCTATGAATTAAGGAATATAATTTTGTATAATTGATCTCCATATATACTATTTTTTGTTTAAGAATATAGTAAGTTTTATAATAAAAACATGTCTTTTGAACCTAACTTTAAATAAACTTGAATAATTATCTTAACCTGGAATGAGGTAAGAGGCAGAGTTTTAACCTAGGAGAGGTGGCCTCTACAAAAGACATAAAAGGTATAAATAAACACCTTTTAAAAATAAGAAATATGTATGTTCAATGAGTATAGGAAAAATATTTTATCTATTAATACTAATAAAAAATGAAATAAAAGAACAAAGAGCTTTTTACTTACCAATTTAGAAAAAATTTCCATTATCAAATCTAATGTTCCAAGTATGGGGAATTAGTACTTTTAAATATTGTATTTTTTGTATAAAGATATAGTTGTATAAATACTTTAAAAAAATTTTTTAGTTGATGGACCTTTATTTCATTCATCTATTTATATGTGGTGCTGAGGATTGAACCCAGTGCCTTACACATGCGAGGCAAATGCTCTACCATTGAGCTACAACCCCAGCCCCGTATAAATATTTTTAATAACTCTGTTTTTAAGGTAATAAGAATAATTTAAATGTCCAATATAAGGTTTTCATCCAAGGAACTATATGATAAAAAATATGGCATTAAAAATATTATAAACAAATACTAATTATGTGTAATTTAAATAATTTTATGTTTTAAAAATATTAATGATTTTATATTTATAAAATATGTATATCTATATGTATAGAAAACAGTTTAGAAGGCTATGTACTAAATGTTAACAGTAGTTATCTATGGACAGTAGAATTTTAAGAGATTCTTATGTATACGTTTTAATTTTTATAAAAATGGGTCTCTTGGCAAAATTTAGGTAAGGTGTTTTAATTTTGAAACTAATCTTAGTTTTTTATTCGAATATTACTTTACAAACTTCGGTATGTAATTTTTTGGATCAATATAAACCAGTCAGTATAATTTAATATTATATCCCAAACATGCAATAGACAATTTAAGAGAACTTCTAACTGCCTCTTGAGGGAAGGTGTTAAAACATTTTTATATCTCATATTGTTACCCTATATATAAATTAGTGTCTATTAATTGTCTTTTAGAAATATAGCTAATATGCTTCTCAGTGTAGAGAGTAACTTAAAAATTTTATAACATAATTATTAAAGATTAAATGATATAATCAGATTTCCAATTAATTTGTTATTGTATAAGTTTATAAGAGACCATTGTAGAAAACTTCAGTTGAGAGAGCATCAGCTTAGTAAAATGTTCTCTTAAAATTTATATTTTAAAGACATATATTTAGGAAACAGATATACAATTGATATATCAAAGTTTGTGATGATTTTTATAATTACATTGGTGTTTTCAAATTAATCAAATTTAGCTTTTAAAGAAAAATTTGAAATCTGGAATGTAAGGTGATACTTTAAAATAGTAGTTATTTTCTAATGAAAATTGTATAGATCTTAATTTCTTTAACATTAGCATTTTTAAGTAATAAAACTTACCATATATAAGAAATTATTATATATTTTGGTTTATATTAGCACATTAATATTTGGTCTTAAGGAAAAGCCTCAATTTTTGATTGTTTTATATATTGTTAACCAACTTAGTTACACACAAACTTGTTCTCTACCTACTCAAGGATTCTTTATCATTTATTTAGACCTTCCTATATATTACCATACAAAGATTTTCCCATTTAGAAAAAATCTTTTTCTTCCTACCACCAAAGCCTTTATCACACAATTTTCTTACTCAGAAACATTTTCTTTTTCCCTTCTAGAACTAATTTTTCTTTCCTCTCTGTAGAAGCATTTCTTTTTTCCCTTCTAGAATTTCCAATATTTTTTTCTCATCTGTAGAATCCTCTTTCTGTTTACATTCTGGAACAATCCTTGTAATCTCTGAATCTAGACAAATTATTGCATTTTAATAAGAGAAAATATTCCAATTGAAATGCAGTAAAATCTTTTGGACCTCTTTCAATGTTTAGGTATATACAATTATGTCTGTTTACCATTTTATGAAAATATAAACAACATTTAAGTATACAGAATTATACTTGTTGGGAGTTAACTCTTGGTAACTTTGTTTTTAGTAATGGCATAGAATAAGTATAAATCTCTTTATTAATTTATGAAAACATCAATAATGTTCAATATGTTACTCTATGGCATTCAAGGAGTTAAGATTACTTGACATTATATTGAACAGTATGTTAACTTTGTAGTTCAATAAGTATCCTCTAATAAATATTTGTGTATTAATTATTATAGGAATTAGTAAATTTTATTAATTATTTGAAAAGCTGAAAAATCTGTATTAATAATGTTAAAAAGTCTTTATTTTTATTAAATCATGTGAGTTAAAAGTATTTGGATCGTTTTTTTACTTTAAATATTATGAGTGCACTCATTTATGCTAACTTTGATATTATGTAGTCATAATATAAATATAATCATTGTTCATACACACTTAAAAATCAGAAAAATAAAATATCTGGCAATTATGAAAACATTGTGAAATAAAATATTTCAGGTTGCCAACTTTTTGCTTTAATAATTGTTAGATTCATTCTTAATAACATCCCTAAAAACAAAAAATAATCTATTAAAAAGCATAATTAGAACATTGCTCATTAATGTTAGAATTTTTTGTAACTAATTACCAGTTGGCTGTAGAGAAAATGGGAGCGAATGAGAAGTTAAGTTCCTTGGAGTAACCGGTTGCTGGAATTGTGACTTACATTTTATTAACCTAGCATTAAGAAAAGTTAAGCAGAGAGCTGCTGCCAAAGACGCAGGAGTTTGTTGGTTTGGATTCCGCCTGTAAAAATATATATATTTTTTTGTTAGTATTTATTTGGAAAAGTTTGCAGCTGAGTGCTTGCTTTTTTTTTTTTTTTTTTTGAGTGTTTGCTTTTAAGAGACCGGGACTGTAAGATGAAGGCTCCAGGAAACAGGAAGGAGAGGGGAGGGGCTGGGAAGCCCCTGGGAGCAGGCAAGAGAGCGAGTGGGAAAAAGTCCCCCACATGGAACCCCCCCCCCCACGCCGCCCCCAAGTCCTAAAGCCTCCTCTGAGCTGTTCTTTTGAGTTCCACATTGACCTGATATTCCACCCTCAGTAGTGGGAACCCCCAGTATGCTCCCCTGAGTGTTTCTGGCGGCTGTGGTTGCCCATCCAAAGTTAGAATAAGGCGACTTTGGCTGGGCTTTACCGGGCCAGGAGTCGGCATGTTTGTTTTGGGCCAGTGATGTTCCCAGCACTATTTTATGTAGCGTTGATTTCCACAGAAAGTAATTTCCGCCCAAAAGGCGGGCTTTAGTCAGTGAAAGACCAATCATGGGTCAGGATGAATCAGACTAGGTTGTGTTTGTTACCCAAGTTAGCTAGCACCGCCACCGTTTTTTGCAGTGTTCCTTGGAGATAAAGATGCCACAGTGGTGGGCAATACTTTCCCCCAATAGGTTAGAGACTTCTGTCTGAACTGTGGTTAAAGTCCTCTGGGTGTTTTAACTCTCCGTAATTAACTTAGCTAGCTTTAGTTGGTGCTTTCAAGTTAGATTGCAGTCTCCTAGTGTCCAAAGATGCAGTGAGGAGGTGGTTACAGCGGGAGATTTGCCTGCTTGGTTTGAATTGCTCAAGTCTGCAAAAGTTCTGAAAACCTCAGAAGTTATACTTTTTCTCCCTGAATTTCTACTCTGATGAGGATTTTAAGTAAAGTCAGAGTTTTGCTCTACTTTAATATCAGGCTATCACTTACCCCCTCCACTCTCTTTCTAAATTTGGGTGCACCTTGTACTTTTGAGGCGGGGGATGGCTTACCTGAGTTTCTGTCTTCTGAATTCCCCTCCTGAGGAGGCTGTGCGTGTTTGGAGTGCCAGTAGCTATGAAGCATCCAGCGCCTGGCCAGGGTCCTTTTACCTGCCCAAGAGGGTATAAGCAACCTGAGAAAATTAAACTCTGAAATAACTAGTGAAGAAATAAGATGCAGAATCAGAAAAATAGTTTTGAAAGTAGAGTGCCTGATAGATCCAGTTCACACAGGAGCTGGATGGAGTTGGATAATTAGAAAATGGCTCCTGGGCTGGGATTGTAGCTCAGCGGTAGAGCGCTTGCCTCGCATGCGTGAGGCCCTGGGTTCGATCCTCAGCACCACATACAAAGCAATAGAATAAAGACATTGTGTCCATCTACAACTAAAACAAATTAAAAAAAAAAAAAAAAAGAAAAAAAGAAAATGGCTCCCATGGTTTATTTAAGGAGGTACATCAAAGGCAGGGATTAGGTTCCAGGGGTGGAGCCTTGCTTCACCATGACTTGTAGTCAACAGGTTGATTGGCATGTTGGCAGGTTACACCTATCTCTGAGAGGCTGTGTGGGACCTGGCAGAGCTGAATAGATCTCACATATGTCTGGGCAATCTTACCCAGTGGGATTGCCATGGAAATTTCCCAAATACTGGATTTTCCTATTCAAGGGCTACAATGCTAGTGTGGTCCACACATAGCCCACAGATGGCTCTCAACATAGGAGTCTAGGCAGCTCCTAGAGAATATCTAATCTGTCTGTAAGGAATAGCATGTCAATTTTGTAATAACTCTACTTAATTTATAATAAGTGTTCTGCTGTCATCCTGTCTGGATTTCCACCCAGATTTATTTGGAAATCTTGCAATATCATGGTTTCACGGCTAGGGTAAGGGAATGGTCACTACTTATAGGAGCTCACAGATATTGTAGGAGCTCAGTTGCCATGGCTCCTGTAGGTTTGATGGCTCCTGTGGTGCCAGGAGTGGGACAGTTTGCTATTCTGCTTGTGTGAATAATGCAACAATCTCTTGGAATTTTTGTCATATCTCTCTCTCTCTCTCTCCACACTAGAGAAAGAGGTCCCCTCTCCTCCATGGGCCACAGATCTCTTCATTTCTGACTGAATCAGCATCTTGACAATTCTGGTAGAGTAAGAAAGGAGTGAATGCATAATCCTCCAAATCCTACTTGTTATGTTTTTGCCTTGTTTCTATGAAGTTTAAGATTTTAGACATAAAAGTCAAATTTTATCAGCAAATTATTGTTGCTTTTAGCCTTGCCATACCCCAGCTCTGAATGATGAACACAGAGCCTGCTACCTGCTAGGGGGCAGAAAGTAAAGGGTGAAATAAAAGGAGAAAAGAAAAAAAAATTAAACAGAAACATGTTAACATCTAAAAATATTCTGCCACATTTGAAAGATGAGAGAGTTGAATTCATTAGAGAGGTTCCATTGGGAAAAGGAATTGTTCTTTTAAACAGGGTTTCTGCGGTTGAAGAGACTGTGTTGGGCTGAGGTCCACAGAATGCTCTGATGTCATCACTGAGGTAAGAGAATCCTCCTATGGGCCTGGTGACCTTTGAACCTTAACAGCCCTGCAGTATAGTGAGCACTGGGCAGGGCTGCTGGTTCGCTCAGTGGTTTGAGTTCTCCAGTCATATAGAAGACTTGACGATTTTTATTTGTATTGAATAATTTCAACGGATTTCCTGAGAGTCAAGAAGGGCCAACCTGTAGGGAAAAGGGGGAACTGGACACTAAGCATCCTCTAAGGGATTCTCCTAGCTGATACAATGAAACGACGACAAAAGAGGAAACATCTGGAAAAGGAAGAGTCCCAGGAAACTGATGAGAAGGGAAGAGGTATGTACTGGGAAGCTTCTCTGGGGCACTGGGGAGGTTGGCCAGTCTCAGCCTTCTCTAGGAATGAGGGATTGAGGCAAACAGGTACTTATGAAGCAGAGGAGAGACCTGGTATCAGCTGATGCTGCTGGATCCATCTCAAGGGTACCAAGGGTATGTTCTCAGAAGGTATGGGGCACAGAAAGTCAAGATGCCCCAGGGAGATAGAAAGTCAGTTCTTCTGATCTGTGAACTTCTCTCCTGGGGGCTGGCACCTGGAACAATGACTCCAGCCACATCACTCAGATGCAGTCCTTCTGAGTTCTTTTTTATTTTCTTTATTTACTTTTCCTTTTGGGTCACTCAGGGGAGTTGTGAAGTATGTAGGGCACTGATAGAAATCTGTGAGTTACACTTTCTTCTTAGGAAAGAGGAAAGATTAGCTGGCTAAAATAAAGGTCTTGTTGAAAAATACCTTGAGAAATAACATGTTTTTAGCAAGTAGATTAAGACTTGTCTAGGAATGATGATATACAAAAAGCATGGAGATTTTATTCCTTTAGCAAGAAGAATTTACCATTGGAGTTTGTGAATGCACAGGTTGGATGCTTCCCAGAGGAGAGAAAGGGGAGGGGAAGTGCTTTAAGGAGACCCAGACCATAATGGATGGGGGGAGACACATCAGGATTCTGGGGGAAGCACAGAACACGTAAAGCTGTCAACTTACTTCCTAGGCTGTGTGATGTATTAAATGTAAACAAGTAGCTTGCCTTGATGTGTAGTTGTATGTAGAAGATGAGACAGAGTGGATCCTATCCCAGAAATCTAGCTGGAGAGTTCTGCCCAAGTCAGAGCCCAGCAGCTTCCATGAGGTCCAGGCTACAGTACTACAGGATGAACCCTTGGAATGGAGGCCTGGTATTTAGGCAGATTTCCAGGAGACTGTGACATGAAGGGGAAGGCAAAGGTTTCCTCTACCTCATCTACCTTTATATTGTAAAATATTTTCTCTTCTTACAAGTGTATTAGGAGAGAGAACAGTGGGGATAATAGGGGTGGAGTGGTCACTGGTTGTGAAGTTTGCAGGGTTCATGGTAATAAATGAATGTTAACATGCCTAGACCTGGGTGATATTCAATACATGTGACAGTATATACAGAGTTCTCATTGAGGGTCTCCCATGAGATAGTCTCATATGCCCATATGCACCCTGATATAAGAAAAATGCCACACACTGCAACACACAGCTGCTTTATTAAACTACACACAACACACAAATAAGCACACTACTCCTTTATTACATGTAAAACAACCCATGGGTGTAACACTTCTTTCTTTCCACACTAAACACTAAACTCTGGAGAAAGAGAGAGAGAGAGAGAGAGAGAGAGAGAGAGCAAGAGTGTACGTGCATTGTCTGTGCTCACACAAAAATAGCTACATTAAACTTTCTTTAAATATTTCTATAAGAACCAGTCTAGGTCTTAACATGCCACATCTATAACATAATATGTAGCCACACCAATCCCACTTTGTTAAAACCAAAATGAAACAGATTCACTGGCACACCTTTATGAGAGTTACCAAATAATAGAATGTCTAGTTAAACTTGAATTTCAGATAAACCTCAAATGACTTTTTAGTATGAATGTCTCTAGTATTATATATGACCAATTTACACTAAAAAATTGTGATTTATCTAAAATTTAAATTTAACTAGGTATCAGGTATTTTTGTTTGCCAAATCTGGTGATCCTTACATTCTCACCATGAGCTGTGGTATTATATGCATATATGTATTTCTGTTTAGTGCCTGCCTTCCCAACTGAAATAGAAGTGCCAATTAGAGAAGGGACTTTGTCTTATTCAGTATTCCCCAGTCTAGAATAGTGGAATAATGCCTGATACATAGTAACCATTTACTAAATATTGCTCACATGAATGAATGAATGTACGTCACAAACAAGCCACACTATATTGTCAGGAAATATTAGGTATCACATTATTTCTGAATTGTGAACACAGCATGTATACAAACTCCACAGACTCATTTTTTCCTTATGTTCACCACAATAGCCCCACAGTTATCAATGGTCCCTGAAGCACATCACTCTCATACTTTACACATATTCACAGGAAATCACAAAAGCCTTCAGTTCTAATAGGACATAAATAAAATAACTGTTGAGTAATTCAATACTGGAATATCCACAAGGAACCAGACTCTAAGCTATGTGTATTTACCACATCTGACACACATGTCAGACACACAGTAAATATTTGTTGAATAGGTGACCATTGTACAAATATGTCCAACCACAGTCAATCACTGTGACTTTCATACTTTTCTCAGGAATGTCAAAATCACAAGAGGATGCCCCTCATCTTGAATCCACTGGAGTGGCCAAAATCTGCAGCCTAGGGGGAGGAGAGGTCTCCTCTGCCTCGGAATACTTCTCCTGTGTTTCTTCTCCGTACAAGCTCTTCCATGGTAGTAAAGGTACAGGGATACTTGGGTGTGAGAATTTTTGGATACGAGACACTGTGGGTGCAGGGCTCCTTAGGTGTGAGAGTTTGGATGAAGGACTCCTTGATTGTGAGACTGTTTGGGTATGGGGACCCTTAGGTCCCCTTGAATGTGGGGCTTCCTGGGTATCAGGCTTTGAGTGCAGTTCAGAAAGCATAGGATTTAAAGCGAGAGGCTGAGAAGAAGCACAGGGCAGTTGGAGGTGGTCAGGACTCTGTGGAGAGGCCCAGATAGAATTCAGAACTGTTTGGGGAGCTCACTGTGGGAGATCCTGAACTCTGGAATTCATGGTGGGAAATCAGAGAATAGTGGCCAGAAAGGTCTGGGTTTGGGGAGTTAGGCCAAGGGACCAGATGAAGGACCTTAAGAGAAACTGTGGGATCTGTGACTTCTGGAGGACAGAGTTCCCCAGAACAGTGCAGCAGGACCACACAGCTCAGGCCTGTATACCTCACACATATAACCGTACTCTGCATGGATACATACATCCTTGGCACATGCACAAATCCAAAATGCATGACCCACAAGGCTATTTTCCTACATCACAGTCCACATTCCACAAACAATACACCAATGAGGTCACAAAATCCCATCTTTGTAGTATGCACACCCTACCTCCATTTCATACATGCCATAGCCCTCACCACTTCACTCCACACTCATGTGTGCAGATATCCCCCAATATCTTTACACACACAAATGATACCAGACACATCACCCCAGAATATGAGCAATGGATACCAAGCCCATCACACACGTGGATCATACCATGGGCCATGCCTCCTCCACCACACATATTTACAGTTGCACTCTCAGTTTCCAGCAGGCTCTGTGCATGTTCTTATGTTTCTAATTTCCTTTCCCAGGAACCCGGAAATTACAAGACAGTCCCAAGCCTAGATCACCCCTAACCCAGTTTCAAAAACGAGGGGAGACTCCTCCCCACTCCCAGCATAACTCCTTCTCAACCCATTCATCTTATAAGACCTGTGTGTCCTCCTTGTGTATGAACAAAGAGGAAAAGGGCATGAAAATATACTACATGCAAGTAAAAATGAAAAAAGGTGTAGCTGTCTCCTGGGAGACAGAGGAAACCTCAGAATCCCTAGAAAAGCAGCCAAGGATGGAAGAAGTGACCCTTCCTGAGAAAGTGCGAGTAGGTACTCCCCCCTCTGATGTATCCACCAGAAACCTCCTGTCTGACAGCGAGCCCAGTGGGGAGGAGAAAGAACACGAGGAAAGGGCAGAGGCAGAGAGCCCACCAGGGTCACCTGCAGTGGAGGAGAGACCCAGGGCCAAGACACCTGACTGGCTGGTGACCATGGAGAATGGTTTCAGATGCATGGCCTGCTGCCGGGTCTTTGCAACCATGGATATCCTCCGGGAGCATGTGAAGCATGGTATCAGGGAGGGCTTCAGCTGCCATGTCTTCCATCTCACTATGGCTCAGCTGATAAGCAATGTAGAACCAGAAAGTGCCCAAGAAGAGGAGGAGGAGGAAGAGGGAGGGGAGGAGGAGGAGGAGGAGGAGGAGGAGGAAGCGGAAGAAGAGAAGCCAGAAGAAAAGGCGAATAAGGAGGAGCAGCCCACAAGGGAAGACCCTGGCCTGAAGAGACCCTGGAGCCAGTGTCCAGGCTGTGTGTTTCATTCTCCAAAGGACAGGAAGTGAGCAGGGGCTGGGTCTACTGAGGGATCTGTGCCTTCTCTAAGCTAGTACTATCTCTCCAGTTCAACTCCATGAGGGCAGAGGTGGGGTTTATCCAGCCTGGGGCTATAATGGAAGGGCTCATAAAGGGGCCCCTTGCTTTTTGCCCAGACATCTTATCTGCTTATAAGTTGGAATTTTCCTTGAGTTTTCCAGTTCCCACATGAAGCTCAGAGGATTTCTAAGGGCTAGCAGAGCTCCTTCCCTCATTAACTGTCTTCTTCTATTTTGATTTCCACATAGTAACTGAGATTCATGAGCCAGAAGGTCTTGGAAGATGGTTTAACCTTCTCTTGGGAGAGGTAAGGCCCGAGGCTTGCACAGTTTTTCAAGCCTACATTAGGAAGGCCCACAGGGAGAGAAGGGCAGGGGCTCAGGGGATGCGCTGGATTCTGTCATGGCTCTGCAGCTCCATTAGCTTGTGGTACACCCAGTGCTTCTGGGGGATTTGACCTCCATTTGGTTAAATGAGAGGTTGGAGAGTTCTGACTGGGAACTTTCCCAGTATAGCCATGACTGTCTTCAACTTTAAGAGGAAATACTAGAGTCTCTCTAGGCAGGTAGAGCTCAGCATGACCTCAAGGGCCAGGGCTGGTTTGGAGATAGGACCAGTATCCAGCAAGATCAGTGGTTTGGGGTCTGTGAGTCTTTGGTATGAGCTTTGATTTCCCTCTGGCCCATAGACATGGCCCTATGAAGGAAAGGGGAATGTGTTTCCCCAAACCTGGAAAAGTTCTAGAACCTTCATTTTGCTGTAATTTAATTGAAATGAACTGATCCGGTGTGGATGGCCCCAGCCTTTGAGATTAAAGTGAACGGTTATTGATGAACAGAGCTCATGTTGCTTCTTGTCCCTTCCTGCTCTGCCTTATTTATTTTCTCACTCCCAGGGAGAAGAGATAATAGCAGATAGAATGCCAATAGAATAAAAGAGGATGAAGGGACCACCGCTCAGTCTAACATATAAACATCATATACAATAAAGATTGTCTTCAAAACCTTGTCTGTATATATTATTTAATTAACAAATTTATCCACATAACTATCCTTTTGTCTCGATAGTGGTTTGTGAGTGCCATTTCACATTAGTACTAGTGATATCTATCAGCATTTTCTAGAGATAGCAATATCCTAGGAATATCCCAGTAGATACCTGGAATTAATTAGGCTTCTTTGACCATTTTTCCAAGATTGGCTGCTACATTTCAATTGGGACCATGACAGACTCCACTGAGTTCAGATGAAGTCACTGGGAAATACTAGGCACTATGGAAATCATTGAGTGATGGCTGAAGGCACTGAGCAAGTTTGGCTAAAGAAAGAAAGGAAGCTGCAGAGGTTTGGGGGGTGCGTGGTCTGCATGTCTCTCAAGGTTTGCTCAGAAGATGGGCTTTTGATTTTGGCTTCACTAGGAAACACCAGGACAGAGGAAATTTCTGTCTTGGAGCTGTTCATGGAGCAGGTTCCTCCTGGGATGATGAGATATCTCTATAGCACTTACAAAGAGGTCAGATGTCCACGATCAGATTTTGGGGAAGAAATTGCTACATTAGGAGTTTGAGCCAATCAGTTCTGATTTTTCCAGTTCTGATGTCAATATTTCAGTTTTTAAATACAGTCTTATTCTGGACTCTCAAGGTTTGATCTCATCGTCTCTGAACCTTATCCTCATACCACTGTTAACCACCCATTGGAAAAATGTGTCTGAGGCACTGAAGACTGATTTTAATGCATGAGATTATCTTTGGTCTTTCAAAAGTGAGGGTGGAATAACATCTCCCTCATTTGAATGGGGGCAAAGTCACACCTTAGAGGACTGATGAAGTTAGAAGGAAATAATTTGAAATTCAGAGATTTTGTCAGTTTAAACTGAGTAATAGCCAACTCCAAATCCCACAAGTTCTTTGAGAGCCTATAAGAGTCTCTGTGGGGCTTTGTTTAATCAATAAAGTGTATCATTGATTATTTCAATAATAATAAACCTGCTTCCTAACTACTTCCATGCTCCCATCCTCTGCATCTGGGACATAATCTTTATATCCACATCCCTGAGCCTCCTTTGTCATTTCGAAGAATTCAGATTTTGAGGATTAACATACCCTTGGCTTACTCACATCATCCTTTGGGGAATTCTCTAACAACCACCGCGCACTCTGTAATTTACACCTTTTTCCCATTTTACCTGCTGTTGAACCTACCAGGATTGGAATTGCTATCTCATTCCTCTTCTTTTTCTTGGTCTATGTCAATTTCTCTCCTTTCCTCAGAACGTTGTTTTACTCTGTCTTCCAATGACTGCTTCGAACACCTAGAATTTACTTCCCATAAATTGGCAGGGTATTTGTTATAAATATGAGACTTTTAATTGCTGCTCTTGCTGTGATGGACTCTTGCCTGCAAGCAGAGGTGGGTAATACAAGAGCCTATAGGTAGGAGTCCAAGTATTTCAGAAAGTAGCTCTTGATGTGCTCACATACTCTAAGAACTGCATTGACAACTTCATGTCCCCTACTGTGAGGTAGGGTCCTGAGGCCTGTGACTTGCATTTTTTTTTGACCAAGAAAAGGGCTCACATGAATCACACCAGACCCTCCCTGTGGCATTATGGGTAGAACAAATTCTAAATGAGTCTCTGAATCCCCACTCAGAGTAAGTTTGAAGCCATACCCAAGCTCATATTTTAAGCTATTGTTAGGGTTGCAGGTAGAGTCAATGTAATTAAATTTCCCTCCCTGCAATCTACTTAAATTAACTGTAGCAATAAATGAAAATAGGGATGTCTCCCCAAGAGGGAATGGCTATGACCCATGACACACAGGCCACCTGGGAGGTATAACCAAGTGTGACTCTCTTGACAAATACTTTTAGGGGCAGGGATCATCTGTCCACATTGATCCCACTGAGGAGCCCACTGTTTCTGTGTGTATGGTCAGGGAGGCTCCCTTCTCTACGTGTCTCTGGTGGGACCTGGGATTGTTAGGTGAGAACACCAGTACCTGCTGTCTGCTGTGCTGGGTGTTTGCCTGAGGTGCTGGTAGGGGAAAGAGCCATATTCTCTCTGTTCTATCTTCCCTTTCCTTCCTCTGTGAGTCCTTTCTACTTTTTTTGAGGCAGATATCTTCTATTTCCTAATTTACCAAGTCATTCTGATTTACACTTCAAACACTATCTGCTTCTTTCCCATGAATGGAGAGATAGTTTCTCGTTTTATCAGAACATTTGATTGAAACTCTCAGGAGGTAAAAATAATTGCATTTTATCCTCTAATTTCATCAAAAATAGGATTAAAATATTTAGATATCAGAAGATGCTTCTGCCACAGCTTTGAGGGAAAGGTAGAGAAATGTGAGTGGGTTCTGTTTATCTCCAGCAAGGGACTGGTGATTTAGAGCATTTTCCTCTGAACACTATCACTCTCTGGGTGTCATGTTCCCAGCTATCAACTCAAGCCAACATCATTCCTGGGACTTTGTTTGTTATTTGAATGTTTTTGTTATGAAATATTTCAAATATGAGGAAATGTTTTGGTAATAAATACCTATGAAGCCATCATGAAACTTAAGTTTAGTATTTTGCCAATTTGCTTCAGATGACTTTAAAGTGAAAAATAATTACAAATACATTTAAAATCCCCTGGGGGTTTCATTGCCTTACATATGCTGATTTTGAATTTTTTTTTTACTCTCATATGTGTTTTATACTATTACATATGTGTTTATAGTAATGTTTTAAATATTTTAAAAAGAGTTTATGCATAGCATTGTTTATACTTCATGTATTCTTTTGCAACTTATAATCAAAAAGCATGCCGTGGAGCACGCCTATAATACTAGCAGCTTGGGAGGCTGAGACAGGAGGATTATTTATTTATTTATTTATTTATTCTCAAAAGTTGCATTTTAATACATGTTATCAAACATAACAGAAAAAAACAAATTTTCAGGAGCTGTACACACTATTCACTGAAAACATTTGTTGAGGCAAATAGAAAAAAAATTGTTACAATCATAATTTTTCTAACTTTGCACAAAATTATAAGCAGATTACATTCTTCATATTAAACATCTTTATATGCACTTTCAATGAACAGTATATATATATATATATATATATATATTTATATATATTTTTTATCAACCATCTTTACTATACCCATTCCCCTTTCCTGC
>PVHX01016959.1:0-41581 GCA_004024805.1 Geosciurus inauris | reverse complement strand
ACCAGCAAATTAAGATAAGCAGAGTGCTCCCCAATCACCAGGTGGCTTTGTAGCTCCTATCCCAGCTTAACTGTGTGATTTTCTTTTCTGATGCTGTTTCTGAAGTAAGCTTGTCAGTTTTCTATTTCTTTCTTCCTTTGTTACCCCTCCCCGACCCCTACCTTGATGGTGCAGGTGCTGGTTACCAGTTAACAAATTGTTTCCTGTTTTCTGTTCCATTAACCAGAATTTCTGTGTCCCTCCAAGCTTCTGATCTTCTAGTATTATGAGTCAGTGCAGGCCCCTGGCAACCACCTCTCTGACCATGTCTTCTCTCTTCTTTTGACTCCAAACTGTGGAGGAGTTTAGATCTGCACCCTACTTTATTTCTGCCATCTTGGATCCCTGTTTGTTTTTTTTTTTTTTAATACATTACTGTATTTAAACCTGAAAACAATGATGAACTGTTGTTTTGTAGATGAGGAAAATTCAGCAACAAGAGATTGAATGATTTATTTAAGGTTGGATAGCTAATAGGTGGCAGAATGTGAATAAAAGAAGTTTTTACTTTGTAGATCAAAAGATCTCACTGTGTCCTAGGAAAATATAATTTTAAAAAGTTAACATTTGCACATATTGAGAAAAATTTTATTCCTTAAAAATAAAATATTCCCCATGAGTTCACCTGGGCCTCTACAAACTGTTCACAACAAAGAAATAAAAATTGAGCTGACATTAGACTTCCTCTCTAAAGTACTGAATATTGGCATTGGGAAGAATTCTATCAAGTTGGTATTCTTGGTTAAAACAACATATATTCTTACATATTTAAGAGCTTTGAAATATGAAATAGGTGCAGTAGGGAACCCCTATAATCCCAGCTATTCTGGAAACTGAGGCAGGATGTTATAAGTCTCCAATACAACCACAATATTATCACACTCAAGAAATTTAACATGGTTAAAATTTTTCTAATATTTACTCAGTATTAAAATTTATTTATTTATTTCCCAAATGTCCTGTGTAAATTTTATTTTTTTTCATTTATTGTCTAAGTTCTATGTGTTTCACTTAGTTAAAAAACCTCTATTTAGCTTTCTTTAATCTAAAAAGATCTCTCACGTTTTTAAAAAAATTGTTGTTTTTTAGGACATTGATATTTTGTGGAATCTAGACCAAAAGTTTTATAAAAAGGCCCACAATCTAGATGTCTGATTTTTTTTAACCACATAGTTAGATTCAGGTTAAACATGTTGACAAGAATCCTATGCAGGACTGTGGTTTTCAAAACATTCTGGTTTCATAACCTCCTTTAAAATTATTGAGAGCCCAAAGATATTTTAGATATTTTATATGTGTGAATTACATATCAAAATTTATCATATTAGAAGTTAAACTTGATAGTTTTCTAAAACTTTGGTTACCACATTTTAAAAAATAGAAAAACCATTAGATGTTAATTTTCCAAACAAACAAAAAAAAAAATTAGTGACAAGAATGGCACTGTATAACATTTTTATAAGTCATTTTAATGTCTGCCTTAATAGAAGACAGCTGGATTCTTATATCTGCATCTACATTCACTTTGTTGTTTTGGCTGAAATGTATGAAGTGTACCTCACACAGATATGCAGTTGTAAAATAGAAGAGTATTTTAATTTAATTTTCAGCCTTTAAAAGTAGTGGTCGTTTCATTAGGGAATGCACAAAGGATGATTTTCTACTTTTATTATCCCTTCCTATTTTATCCTTGGTAAATCTTTTTCTTTAGTAGTTCTTTCTTTCTTCCAAAAGGCATTTTATTACTCTTAAAATACAATTTATAATGGAAAACCTAAAACTGCTTAATCATTTACCTTTAATTATCAATTTTCAAAGTAACTAGTTTATGCCTTAGCAACCTCCAGTGTTTTCAAGCAAGTTTTATCTCATTCTTTTCTTTTTTATGTATCATTATTTATTCATATCTTTTTATATATTAAATGTGTTTTAATCACTTGAACTGATTCTTTGTTCCAATCATTTCATCTATGGTCAGTATCTTATTCTGTTTTCTAACAACACAAAACCACAGTCTGGGAAAATTTTTTTTAAAAATGAGGAGGTCTATTTGGGCTCACAGTTCTAGTCCAAGGTCAAGGGGATATACTTCTTCTTGGTGGCAGAGTCTCATGGTAGGGCAGCACATCACATGGTGAGACAGGAAGCAAAAGAGAGATCTAGTGAACTAGCTTTTATAGTAGATCCACTTTTGAGATAACCCATTAACCCATTAGTCCATTAACCCATCTATCACGTTAATAGACATTTTTGAAGGCAAAGCCCACTTACTTCTATAAGTTCCACCAGTTCCCACCTCTTAATATCTCACAATGGAGATTAAGCTTTAACTTGAGTTTTGGAGGCACAAAACATATTCAAACCATAGCTCCTTTACACAAATTTATTACTCTCAATAAAATCATATTTACTGTCATAACAAAGCATCCCAGGCCCAACCTACACATTTCCTGCCCTGTCCTTGATCAACCATTTCTCCAAGGAACACTGGTTACTTTTGGATGAAAATATTAGACATAACAATCCAAATCCCAGTGTCTGTTGCTGCTGACATTGTCTGTACTTCCTGACAATTTCAGCGGACAGACCTAAAAAACATATCTTTTTGAAAAATGAGAGAATTGTGATTATATACCAAAACTTCTCAACCTCACACTATAGATATTTTGGCCCAATAATTATCTGGGGGGCTTTCCTATGCATTGTTGTATGTTTGGCAGCACTCATGGCCTTTTCTCAATAATAATATCTAGCCTCTCGTTGTGTAAATTGAAATTGTCTCTAAGTACCATGAAATATTCTGAAAGGAGGTAGGAAAAGGCAGAGAACTTGTCTTTAGTTGACAATAACTGTTTTACATAGATATTTCTAGCAACATCAAAATAATTACCTAATTCTTTTATCTATATTTATATATGTGTATATTTATTATTTTTTTCTAAATACCAAACCTTATCTGTATACTAGTTCTTCCATTCCCTGCAAGAAATCTTTGACTAATTCCATAGAGTTTAATTAGACCAGTCTTATTTCAATAACCTAAATGTCCAAGCCAGCATTACAGTCAAAATTCTAAACTTTCGCTGGGTGTAGTGGCACACTTCTATGATCCCAGTGACTCGGGAGGCTGAGGCAGGAGGATTGTGAGTTCAAAACCAGGCTCAGCAATTTAGCAAGGCCCTAAGCAACTCAGCAAGACCCTGTCTCTAAATAAAATAAATAAAAAAGGTCTGGGGATGTGACTCAGTGGTAAAAGTGCCCCTGGGTCCAATGCCTGGTACAAAAAAAAAAAAAAACTAAACTAAATTTTCATCAAATTTCTGATTTTTCCCTTGCCTCAAGTGTGAAAGGAAGAGTTAGAGACTGGTGCAGTTGTGTAGAGCACGTAGACATACAACTGTGGCTGGAGTTCTGTATGTTTGGGATACAATCATTGCGATGATTATCATGTACGCTTCCTCTGTGAGATACCTATGTGGAATTCCTGGAGACATTTCACTGGAATTTCCAACTAATCTTTTAATGCAAGTGATGCCTCTCCTTTCTAGAATCTTCTGACTGTGTGCCTCAGCATCTGGACTTTATGGCCTCTGTGCTCCTACACAGGTTTTTTTGGATCACAATGCCCTCTAGGTTATCCTTTTAGATGGGAGCATTTTAAAACTAAAACCTTTTTAATGGAAAATATTAAAAACACTTACATTAAAAATGTAGAGCTTCTGAGCTATCAAGTAAATGAAACTGTGTTATTCTCACCCAGATTAAAAAATTAAAACAGATTCCCAGAAGACCCATATTGCCTTGTTCAGGCATTCCCCTAAAGTAACTACCATTCCAGCTGCTAACATCATAGATTGGTTTTGTTTTAATATTATTAAATTTAATAATATTAAATATAATATTAAATTAAATTATATTAATAATTATTAAATTATTAAATATAATAATATTATTATATTTAATATTAATGGAAACATGCAGTATTATTTGAGTCAACTTATTTTGCACAATATTTTACTTATATAGTTCACCTATATGTTTGCATGGGGCTAGACATTTATTCTTTCTCCTTCTTATATGAAAGTGTATTGAATAAAGAAAACTGTTTGTTTAAACATTGGCTGTAGATGATCATTAAGGTTGTTTTCAGTTGAGAGCTATTATGAAAACTCCTGCTGTAAGTATTCTTGTACTCTTTTTTTTTTTTGCATGTGTACACAACTGTTCCCACTGATAAGTTTCACATTTGCCTCTCACAGGACCCTAGCAATTTCACT
Organism: Geosciurus inauris; assembly: GCA_004024805.1. Taxonomy (NCBI): domain Eukaryota; kingdom Metazoa; phylum Chordata; class Mammalia; order Rodentia; family Sciuridae; genus Geosciurus; species Geosciurus inauris. Next base: position 37,265 of record PVHX01016959.1, on the reverse strand, counting down.
GGTCCTATACTAGACTTTGTCCCCCAATGCAGGTCCCCACACCATGTGACAGTGAAAATTCACTTCCCATTACAGGCCAAGATTTTATTTTGTTTGTCTCACTGTCAGTCATAGATGATTTTTCTCACAACCCGAAGTTTTAGACAGATTCCTGGCTTCACTGACATTCTCTGAGTAGTGTTTTACAGCCACTATTAGTAGTGTTTTGCATGTTTTACACTATTAGTAGTGTTTGCATGACTAAGGTAGCCTTGTGAGGGTCTATATGTTATGTAGAGTCCACTTTCTTCTAATAGGCCTAAGTTATATATCCCAGTACCTCCTGGGTTTTAATATATCCCAGTTTTTTACTCCTAGGGCCTATATCTGCATCAGAAAATATTTTGGATCATTGCTGAGTCCTCATTAGTTTATGCTTCTGAATTTCATTTCCTTTTAGTTTCCTAGACTGAACTTAAACAATATGCTTCTACTGTGTTTGTCCAGCATTTCTGTGTGTTTGTGGTAGGAGTACCCCCATGTGTACCAGCTTATGCTACCTCAAGCCTGCAAATTCTGCATCATACTATGCTATCTTTTTCCTTTATCCTATTGGATATATGTACTTATTTCTGCTATCATATTACTACATACTTCCCTATCTTTTCAAAAAAGGCATGAAAAGTCATGACCTCTCTCAAATGCAAATAAAATCTGTTCATTCATATTCTTATTAAGAGGCAGTAAAATACAGATTTCTTATTTTATAAGTAAGTTTTTTCTAGTTCATAATGAAAATATTTTATTTCAATTAAAATAGAATTTTACTTGTCATGTACCTGGAATTATGTAAATCACTAGGTTATTAAATGATCTAGTTACACTTTAATTTTTCTTTTATTTTCATAATATGATCTTTTTAATAACAGCAGTACTTGGAAATTAAATATACAGAGCAAGTAGAAAGAACATATAAATGTAACCACTCAATAATACCTCTTTTCAGATGATTAACACTTAATATTTATTTTTAATTGTACTTATACTTCTAATATTTAATATTACTTTTAAATTTTTCTATTTTAATATTTAATTTTTTCTTTTTTTTTTTGTCTTTTTCCCATTTTTGTAAACATTCTCTTGCTTCTCCATTTATTTTTATTTATTTTTTTATTTTTTCTTTTTTTTGGTACTGGGGATTGAACTCAGGGGTACTCACCACTGAGCCACATCCCCAGCCCTATTTTGTGTTTTATGTAGAGACAGGGTCTCACTGAGTTGCTTAGCGCCTTGCCATTGCTGAGGCTGGCTTTGAACTCGCGATTCTCCTGTCTCAGCCTCCCTAAGTGCTGGGATTACAGGCTTGTGCCACCGCGCCTGGCTTCCATTTATTTTTAAATTTATAATTTTTCCTTTTCCATGTTTTCTTTTTCTATTTTTAGGTTTTTTTTTTTTTAAATTTTACTGTTATTACTTTTTAACTTTCAAATTTACCCTATATAGATTTTACCTCTTTATTTCCTGTTACTGTTGGTGTTGTGGTTGTTATTGTTTTAATTTTGTTTTTACCTTATTTATTTGGATTTTGGGGGAGGGGCAGTTATTTTTTGTTTTTTCTTTCTGGGTAGTGCTGAGGATAAGTCTAGAACCTCTAGCACATTGGGTAGATGCTCTGCCACTGAACTATACTCCCAGCTCAGAGCAATTGCATCTTACTCTAGCCACAAGCTAGCCATTCTTAAATCTTAGCAGAACTGAATAGGGGAGATAAAAAGCCCTAGCCATTAACCTGTCCCCCAACAGGCACCACAGGGGACCTAAAGTACTACTTCTAGACATTCACATCCATAGCAATAGCAGAGAGAAATGACACAATGGTTATGGACATTATGTGTACAAGTACCCTCAGCACAGGTCATTCCCATACATTGTCAGATTAAAAACACAGCTGAAAGCCTTATTGATAGATTAGATCAGGAAGAAGAAAGAATAGATTATATCAAGACTTGAAGAAAAGGTTGAGGAATTATCATGTTCAGACAGTAATAAAGAAAACAATAAGGAAGAATGGACTGAATATATAAGACCTCTGGGACATCATTAAAAAATGAAACATACATGCTTAGAATAGATAAAGAAGCGCTATAGGCTGAAGGCATAGAAAACCTATTTAATGAAATAAATGGCAGAAAAATTTTCAAATCTTGGGAAAGACACTGAGATACAGGTACAGGAAACATTTAGAACCCCAAATAGACTTGACAGGAAAACCATAACACATTATTTAATAGTTTATAGTTAAACTGTCAAAAGTACAGAATGAAGAAAGAATATTAAAAGCTGAAAGAGAGAAGTACCAAGTCAAATTTAAAGGCAAATCCATGTGAATAACAGCATATTTCTCAGCAGAAACTCTGTAGGTCAGGAGATCATGGAATAACATATTTCAAGTCCTAAAAGAAAATAACTGCCAACCTAGATTACTATACCCAGCAAAGTAATCCTTCATAATTGAAAGAAAAATAAAGACCTGCCATAATAGCACAAATTAAAGAAATTCATAACTATTAAACCAGCATTACAGAAGATACTTAAGGGAACACTATACTTAGAAGAGAAAAAAAAAAGATAAATGTAAGCATGAGAGCATGGATAAATTATCCATTTAAATAGTAAATTTTAAAAATAAATCTCACTAAAATAGTAGATAAGCAAGTGAAAACTTGTAAAGAATCAAATAATATTAACACAGAAAACCATCAAACCTCTAAGATGAATAACAGAAGAAGAAATTTCTATAGAATATTCAAAATCACCATATTAAAAAAAGAAAAGAACAGGAACAAGTACATACCTCTTACTAATAACCCTGAATATAAATTTGTCTTAATTCCCTAATTAAAAGATAAAGACTAACTTACTGGGTGAAAAATAAATGAGACCCAACAGTATACTGCATGCAAGAAACTCACCTTACCAGCAAACACATACATAAACCAAAAGTGAAAAGATGGAAAATTATATTCCAAGCAAATGGAATCTGACAAGTAGGAATACCTATACTTATATCTGACAAAACAGATTTCAAGCCAAAATCAGAGAGAATACAAAGAAGCTCACTACATACAGATAAAGGGGAAAATCCATTAATAAGATATTTGAATTGTAAATATATATATACACCAAATATCAGAGCACCCAATTTTATAAAACAAACACTGCTGGACATAAAGGGAGAGATAGACACTAATACAATAATAGAAGATGACTTTAGTTCCTCATTCTCACCAATAGACACACCATTCAGAAAAAATATAAAGAACCCTCAGAATCAAATTACACTATAGATCTAATGAATTTAACAGACATTCACAGAATATTCTATCCAACACCTACAGAATATACATTAGTTTTCAACAGCACATTGACATTTTTCCAAAATAGAACATATATTAGGCCATAAAACCAGTCTTATCAAATTTTTAAAACTTGAAAGAATTTCTCACATCTTATCAAGTCATAATGTAATGAAACTAGAAATCAACAATGACAGAAACTACAAAAGTTGTGCAAACAAATGGAGTTGTACAATACACTTTTGAATGAACATGGTTCATTGACAAAATGATGAGATTAAAAAATTCCTATAATTAAATGTAAATGAAAACAAAATGCACCAGAACCTGTAGCATGCAGCAAAAGCAATAATAAGAGAACAGCTTATAGACATGAGTGTCTACATTAAAAAACAGAAATCTCAGGAAAATAACCTAATGATACATTGCAAAATCTTAGAAAAATAAGAACAAACTAGACCCCCAATTGGTAGGATGATAGAAATAATAAAGATCAGGGTATAAATAAATATTGAAAGAACAATATTAATGATCAATATAATAATGAGTTTTTTAAAGATAAAATTGACTAACCCTTGGCTTAACTAAAAAAAAGAAAGAGAGAAAAGACCCAATAAATGAAATGAGAGATGAAAAGGGGATATTATGGCAAATATCACTGAAATTTACAGGACTAATAAGGATTATTTTGAAAAACTATATGCAGTTAAAATGGGAAATCTAGAAGAAATGCACACATTTCTGGAAATACATGATCACCAAAATCAAGCCTTAAGATTATGGTTTTAGGATATAATAATCCTAAGTAGATAATAACAGTGAGATTGAAACAGTCTTCCAACAAAGAAAAGCCTAGGACTAGACATATTCATGGCTGAATTTTATGAGATGTTGAAAGAACTAACACAGTATGCCTCAAACTATTCCAAAAAAAAAAAAAAAAAAAAAGAAAGAAAGAAAGAAAGGGAAGGCACTGTTCCAAACTAATTCTTCCACAGATAGTACTGGGGAAAACTGGATACCCTCATGTAGAAGATTGAAACTAGACCTCCATTTCTCACCCTGCACAAAAATCAACTTAAAATTTATCAAAGACCTTGATGTAAGATCTGAAATTTTGAAATGACTACAAGATAACATTGAGAAAATACTTCAAGATATTGGCACATGCAACCATTTTCTGAATCAGACTCCAATACCTCAGAAAACAGAATTGACAAATGGGATTACATCAAATTTAAAAACATCTGCACAGTAACAGAAACCATCAACAGAATGAAAAGGCAGCTTTCAGAATGGGAGAAAATCTTTGCCAGATATTCATCTGACAAAAAATAAATATTCAGATAAATAACTTTAAAAGTCTAAGAACAAAAGGGGCAAATGATTTGAATGGACACTTCTCAAAAGAAATACAAATGAACAATAAATGTGCCCCAAAAAATGTTCAATATCTTTAGCCATTGAAGAAATACAAATCAAAGTTACATTGAGATTCCATCTCATCATAGTTGAGAATGGCTGCATTCAAGAATAAATAAGTGGGGCTGGGATTGTGGCTCAGTGGCAGAGTGTTTGCCTTGCATGTGTGAGGCACTGGGTTCGATCCTCAGCACCACATAAAAATAAATAAAATAAAGATATTGTGAAAAACAAAACAAAAAAATAAACAAGTAACAAATGTTGGCAAGGATGTAAAGAAAAAGGAAATTTTGAACACTATTGGTGAGAACATAAATTAGCACAAGTACTATGACAATAAGTTTGGAGATGCCTCAGAAAGTTAAAATAGAACTACCATAGGATCTAACTATTCTATTCATGGGTATTTATCTGAAGGAAATTAAATCAGCATACATAAGAGATACCTGCATACTTGATTTTATTTTGGCACTGTTTACAATAGCCAAACTATAGAACAACCTAGGTGCCCATCAACAGATGAATGGGTAAAGAAAACAGTATATGTAGAAAAGGGAGTAGTACTCAGCCATAAAGAAGAATGAAATTATGTCATTTGCAGAAAAAAAGGCATGAAACTGGAAGACATCGTGTTATGAGAAATAAGCCACACATAGGAAGAGAATTATCATATGTTTTCTTTTATATGTAGGAACAAACAAACAAAAAACTGTGAGTAGAAATGTAGAAGAGAAGAGGGACTATTAGGAAAGGAGAAGGGGATGGAGGGGAAAGGGGGAGAAATAGTAGAAGGGAAAATACAAGGGATATGACCAAAGCATGATATATCCATGTGTATAAATATCAGCATAAAATCCATCAGTTTGTACAACTAATGTGTTAATAATTATAATAAAGATAGAAAACTCTACAGATTCAATGCAACCCCCATCAAAATAATAATGTCATTTTTCACAGAACTAGAATAAATAGTCCTAAAATTCATATGGAAGATAAAAGATTCAGAGTAGCCAAAGTCATCTTGAGCAGTAAGAATGATGATGGATGATGCATCACAATATCTGATCTCAAATTATCCTAGAGCTGTATAACAAAAACATTATGGTAATGGCATAAAAATAGACATGAAGACCAATGAATATAATAGAAGTCACAAAGACAAATCCATATGGGCATAGTCATCTGATCTTCACAAAGTGCCAAAGACATACATTGGAGGAAATAATAGCCTTTTTAACGAATGATGATGGGAAACTGGATATCCACATGTAATTGAATAAAACTAGATCCCTATCTCTCACTCTGCACAAAAGTCAAATCACAAAAGTCTTAGGTCACAGACCTAAGAATTAGACCAGAAACATTACAACTGCTAGAAGAAAATATAGTGTCAACCTTCAACATTGGCACAGGTACCAACTTCCTTAATAAAACACCTCAAGCTCAGAAAATAAAACTAGGAATCAATAAGTAAGATGGCATCAAATTAAAAAGCTTTTTCAGAGTAAAGGAAGCATTTAAGAGCGTGAAGAAAAAGCTTACAGAATGAGAGAAAATCTTTGCCAGCTATTCTTCTGACAGGAAAGTAACATAAAGAATATATAAAGAACTCAAAAAAAAAAAAAAAACACCAAGAAAACCAAATAACCTAATCAATAAATGGGCAAAGGATTTAAACAGACATTTTTAAAAAGAAAAAGAAAAATGGCCAACAAATATTCCCTTAGCAATCAGGGAAATGCAATCAAAATTATACTGAGATTTCATCTTACTCCAGTTAGAATGACAATCATTAAGAACACAGATAGCAATAACTACTGGTGAGGATGTGGGGAAAAACATTCTCATACTTTGTTAGTAGAGCTGCTAATTGGTACAACCACTTTGGAAAGCAGTGTGGAGATTCCTCAAAACCCTAGGAATGGTACCACCATATGACCCAGCTATCTCACTGCTAGGTATTTATCCAAAAGCACTAAAATCAGCATACTATAGTGATACATAACAATGCATTCCAATGTTTATAGCAGCACAATACAAAATAGCCAAGTTATGGAAACAGCCTAGGTATCTGACAACAGACAATTGGATAAAGGAAATGTGGTACATATTTATGATGGAGTTTTACTCAGCCATAAAGAATGTAGTTATGTCATTTGCTAGTTATGGATAGAACTGGAAAACATCATACTAAGTGAAATAAGCCAGACTTAAAAAGTAAGGGTCAGATTTTTCTCTCCTATGTGGAAGCTAGAGAGAGAGGGAAAAAAAAAAACTAAAATAAATTGAGATGGAGGGGATCTCACAAAAATAGAAAGGAGATCAATAGAGTAGAGAAATGGGATAAAGGAGGAGGGAGGGAAGTATGGGGAAATTCTGGGAACAAAATCTACCAGATGCTGCTATGTATGTCCATTATGAATATGCCACAATGCAATATATATAGCATATTGTATATAATATGATAATTAATATAATAATGATAATAAAATAGAGATCAGTAGAACAAGTATATCAGAGGAAGGAGGAGGGGAAGGAAAGGCAAGGTACAGGAGAATGAGAGTGATTGTATTATGCATGTGGCATTATGAATCCTACTATTCTATATAATTATTATGCACCAATAAAAAAGAAAAAGCATAAACAAGTGATTTTTAAAAAATTTACTGTACATGACAATAAGTGAAATATTATAGGTCTTATACTATTTTGTATAACTATTTTAACTATACATGAAACAATAAGTATAATATGTACACATTTATCCAAGAAATATTTATCAAACCCTTATTAGACATAAGAGTTAAAAAATCAAAGGCTAGTTTCTCCTCTCTCAGAATCCAGAAAAGACAGGCACACAGTACCCAGAAAAATATGTAAGCCTTTCTGAGAGCAGTCAGGTTAAACCAGATAGGAGCAGTTAAGTCAAGACTTGAAAGATGAGTAACATTTTGCAAAGCAGATGAATAGAGAAAAGGGGAGCACAAAGAGAATGAGAAATTTTGGGGTAATTCAATGATGTTAGTATAGGTGGAGTGTGAAGAACATAAAAAAGAGTAATTTAAAAGAAAAGGCATAATAGTACTCACCCTCTTCTTTTTCCACCCTAAAACAGACAGTAGGTGTCCCAAGGGGAAAGAGAAAGCATTGTGCTCTGTTACAAAGTTCAGGGAATAGTTCTTCAGGTTTTGATAGGGAAAGATGATACATACTTTAAAGAGCTAGACAGTATCTCTTATTCAAGTGAACTCTTCTATTTTTCATCCTGTGCCATCCATCCTGCCTGCAGTAGCTTATAGCTGATAAATTACTCCTGAATGCCTTATAACTCCTGGTAGTGATAGTGTAGGTAGAGAACAAGAATGCTAAAAAATGAAATGCTCAAGTGGCTTAATAGAGTTACTGTAGACTTGTATAGTCACATTGCTATGATGGACTGAGGAGAAGCAATAATGTGCGATTAATAAGGACTAAGCAAGAGGGCCTGGGTATGGATGTGTTCTTCAAAACCAGAATATGAGTTGGGAATTGTTAATCTAAAGAAAAGTGGTAGGAATAGACATTATGCTGGATTTATAACCCCAAAGTTTAACATTTTACATATTTCCAGGTCAATGTCAAAAAGTCAATGCATCTGTGTATAAACTGTCTTCACCCGAATATCCAGAATGGTATCTGATGCAATGACACATGTGATGAGTGGCCCTTATGTGTCTCTTTCATTCTTGGTGGCTGAGTCCTGACCAAGAATTGATCCCAGTGCCTGGGATCTATGCCAAATTGTCAGCTATGGTTGGAATTTCCTGGCTGTAACATTTCTTTAACCAAAAACAAAAAACAAAAAAACAACAACAAAAAATTGCATAAAGAAGATTAACTGCTAACTATATTTATCTTACATTTTGCTTTCATGGGGTCTATTTTATAGTTCCAGGGGACCAACTCTTAGTGTTAAAGATGATCATGACTTATAATGGACTGAGCTTCCAGGTTTCCTGCAGTCATTCTAGTCTGTTATGGGCAGTCCCCAATGATAGGAATTGCGCCAGCCCTTGAAGGAAGTGACTTCATGCCAGTGCTCTCAATTATCAGAAATTTTCCTTCCCACTCACACTTCTAATGTTGGAACTGCTAAACTTTGTTTTAATCCTTCAAGGCTTATAAGAATTGCATTCTACTTGGTAACTATAATATCCTCTCAGATAGTTAGATATGTGTTTGAATTTATTTACTACTTCTCATCGCCTCATTTAGGCCCCTGCAGGTGCAGGTACTGTCGAGCAATTATGAGCACCACCAATATTTAGTGATGCCAAGCAAGAGGTTGGCTAAGAGTCATGTACTTGCTGTTGTGCGTTGATCCTCTGTTCAGTCATTTTTGCATAGAATGTCCGGTGGTCTTAGATATTGCAAATAATTTTTACCTTTTTGCTTTTTTAGGACAGCATAACTATTTATGTGCTGGAAGAAATGACTGCATTGTTGATAAAATCCGCAGAAAAAACTGTCCAGCATGTCGCCTTAGAAAGTGCTGCCAGGCTGGCATGGTCCTTGGAGGTAAATTTGATGTTTTTCTTAATAATTATATTTAGGCTTTAACACTCGGGGTCAGAAAATCCTAATTTTCTTATTCATTTTTATGCTTGCATTGTTTTTTTTTCTGTCTTGATTATGGATGGTGACTCTTCACACTCGAGTGTCTGAATGAAGGAGATGGATGGTTTGTCTTTTTTCTTGATTCATAGAATTTTCCTACATATGCTGTAGTAACATTTATTATAATGTGCAGTCTATGTCATGTCTTTTTATGTTGTTTATGGTATTTTTTAAAAAAAATTAAACAATCACACATTAAATCACATTTAAATAATATTATTCCTTTATGCCCTTCTCTTCCCAGAAATAATATAAATAATATATTCAGAATAATCTGAGTTTTTCACATTCACCTCCTTATCCCACTTCCAAATAGGTTTTGTATAAAGAGATAGGAATATACTTCATTTTCCACATGGATAACCTATTACTATACCATATTTATTGACACAATGGTCCCAAACTTTTTAAAAGTACCTCCCTAGAGAAGTAAAATTATTTGAAGCCTCCAACCCACAACATAGGTTTGTTTATAAATACACACATGCAGAACTATCAAATTGTATGTTAATGATATTTAATTTCTTTTTATTTTTAGACTAAATTATAAATATAAATTGTCACATTTTTCTAACAATACTGAAGTTAAAAATGCCAGTGGAATTTGTAATGCCACTTCTGTTACATACCAAATTCCTATATTTGTTCTCTTACTGGTTTTTCTATCCCTGAACCATTACCACACTATCTGAAGTGTTATAGTTCCATATATGTTGATACCTGGTAGAATAACTATACCTCAATTATACTTTTTCAGAATTGTTGGTGCTTCTTGTCCATCTGAATTGTCCTCTTAAAGTGATATTTAAAGGTTTATTCTCAGTGATTTCCAATACTTAAAACCCTACATGAGTTCTTGCCCTAGGAATAATTAAATACATCTTAAATTCCCTTGCCTCTCTTTTTCCATCAGGTAATCTTTCCAACAACATCCTACACTAATATTAATTGAAGTCATTTCAGTTTAATTTGTCTTCCCCAAACAACATATTGCCATTCAAAATAATTTAGAATTTTATAATATAAGATGGCTTGTAAGGACTCACATATGATGCAGTGTCTTTTTTGAAGGATAATTCTGGGATTAAAAATAAAATCTATTGTATTTCAAGTTTATACAATAGATTTATTCAAATATAGTGGTGTCCTGAGGTCACTATCACAAACTGAGACATATAGCAGTGGCCACTGATTTCATAAGTGTATCTGCACAGAGGCTTGTTAGAAAGAAGCGGACTGTGTACTGTGTTCTAATGTTTTCTGCCAGAGTCAGCGGCAGGAGTCTGGGAGTGAAAAATCCAACTCCTGTAAATTAGGAAAAAGGTAGCTAATTTATAGGATTAGATTCAAATTGCTAGGACCATATTAAATTTCTGGAGTAAAGTGAAGCAAGCATTCTTGTGGTCTGCTGAAAATGAGAGCTCTCCTTCGAGTGATAATCTTGGTTGCTCATGGTTGGATTCTTCCATAACTAAGAAGAGAATATTATGGAACTACTAAAAATGGAGCCCATGTCTCCTTCCTTACCTTCCTCCCTTCCCTCATTCATTTATACCTGATCCTCCTTTCTCATTTCTGATATACATCCCCTTTAAATACATAAAACATGGGAGAACACTGAGAAACTTTTAAGATTTAATAAAATCCTATGGTGGAATATCAGAGTTCAGAAATACGGCTTTGACATGTCATGACATAGATTTTGTTAATGGGCGGTTTGTTCCTATCTGCTTCAGTGGCTATGTTCTTGTAAGAATTATGTTTAAGCTGTTTGGTCTTTTTGTTGCATATGATTCTTATTTTTAATGAATCACTTCCCTTACAGGTCACAGTGAACTTCTGCATTTAGTTCATTGCTGTGCAGTACCGAGTAGGAAGATAGTTATACCCTTAGTGATGGTAATATATCTTCTAATTTAGGTGTTCTTCTAACTTCTCTCCTTTAGAAAACATTTTTGTTTACTGAATCACAAAGTTTTTCTGAAATGAACAGAGCTCTGTATTTTGCATTTGTGGTAAAATGCTAAACTATTACAAAGCTCTTTCAAAAATAACTAGCTTTCTACATAATGGAATGATTAAATGAATAATTGTGTTAGTAGAAACCTTTTTTAAAACTAGAGACTGTTTTATGGGATTTTGGGTGGTGGATAAATTTTTAAAAGTTGTTTGGAGAGTCAGTTTCTCTCCTACTCATCCTATCTCTTCCTCTTTTACCTAGATCCACCCCTACTTCTCTTGGGAAAGAGAATAACTTCCTGGACTATAAAGTATGACTTTTGTAGTAAAACATTTGAAAATTTGTTTTGGTTTGGTTTTCTTCTTCTGCATTCCACAGCCAATAAAGCTTTAATTCTTTTTTTCTGAAGAATCCCAAAATTTAAAAATTTGGGACACAACAATATTATCACTGGAAGGACAGAGACATTTAACTATAAAAACTGAAGGCATGTGTCCTGTCTTTAAGGCAAGTATTGCTGTAGGTAATGGCTGCCACCTACTTCCTCTTATGAACCTTTCCTTTTTTACCCAAACCACAATACTGCTGACTGGTCCCCAGTCCCCTGCACTGAAGCCTGCAGCCACACGGTGTTTTCTGATCACCAAGTGTTCACCGAGAACACCATCTTACACCCACCTACAAAGGATGGTCCTTAGAGGACTCATTTTCACTAGTTTGCTTAAATTTTTTTATTGTTGTTTGCAGGGAACTACTTTTATGACTGCCAGCTAGAACTATTCAGTAGATCTACCAGTATCAAGTATTTTCTATAAAATAGCTCAATATAAATTACTGATTGAGGGGTTCAAATATCTCCTCCAATCAAAGAAAGTCTGACTTTCTTTGAATGATTGAAACATGAAGACATACATGTTTTGAAAAATCAATTTTAATATAATTTTTGGCACACACTTTTACTTCATATTTTCTATGATCTAGCATCTATGCTTTCTTTCAAGTATATATGAAGGTGCACTTTGTTTTGATCAGGACAATGGAGGTGAAGCCTAAGAAAGGGAAAGTAAGACATGCAATAGGGATTGTTAGAGCCTTGTCCAAAAGGACCAGTCCCAGCACTGCACAGTGGTCATCATCCTTTTTTTAATCTGAAGTAAAAAATGTATCTAGACACTCTTGCATAATCCCGTGCAGGTACCTTTGTGATGACTGTCTGCAAATACACCCAAACTATAGCCATGTTTATTATGACCCTCATAGTGTCAAAGGATTTACACCAGTTCTTAATTGTCTGTTGGTCTTTGTCCTCTCTTTCCTTACCCGTTTCCCAGAAAGCTTCTAGCTGCCGTCAAACTTATGTTTTAATATCCAACATAATACTCTTTTATTCCATACAGCAAATTGAATACTATCACTTTAACATCTTGTGTCATCCATTCAATATAAAATATTTTGTCAGAAATAAAGACAAATAGCAAAAGAGGGGACAACAAAGTAAACAGAACTAACTTCAAAACAATATTCAGAATTAGCAATTATGATTTTTTATTGTATTTCTATCCACATTTGAATACTAGGAAGATCCCAGCATTACTCAAATATTGCTCCTCTCCTTGTTGTCTCTACCTCTAGAAGACTTATTAGACAAATATTGGACTAGCCTATTCTGTCCTCTATATCTCTTAACCCTTTCGCCTATTTCCCATGTTATTATCTGCTAGTGTTTGTACAATTTAGTGAGTTCTGTATTCCATTTTACAACTTTTTCTTGCACTATGTCCTTTATAATTTTTTACATTTTAGTGGTAGTATCTTTTTAAATATTAGTCATTCCACTTGTTTCTTTTAGAGTAGCTTTTCCATAGGTATGTTCTTAATTCTCAAATGATTATATATATGCTTGTAAACCATAATTCTAAAGTCCCAAAACTCGGTATCTAGTTGTGCCATTGTTGCATGCTGGTAATCACATATATTTTTTCTAAATATAAATAAATAAATAAAGTAAAAGAATGCTGATTATTCAGAGTATTCCCAATTAGGATGGTGTAAATAATCCCATTTGACTTTCATGGGTTACCAGTAGTTGAACAATCAACTTTCAAAATTCTGCATATTTAACACAGTTCTCACAAGTCAGTACGAGCCAAACCCAACACACTATGTTTTGTTTCTGCTATTTCTCATCCATTGAAACTTTTGTCATTTTGGTTCATTACCTTATATTTGGTAGAGTTTAATTTTTTTTTAATCTTCTGTGGCCTTAATTGAGGGTGCTTGTCTCCAGTGAGAATCTATATCTCATTATTCCAGCCACCTTAGCTGTTTTACAAGAGAAGGACCACTTCTATATTTACTTTTTACTTGAGTTTTCCCATACACTGCAAGTAAATCACTGTAAGCTGCACCGCTGGATAAGGGGGAACTGTGATTTAGAATGATCAGAGGAGGCTTTCCACACACCAAGCCAGGGCTAGAACAGATATGCTTTCTTTCCATGTTTGTTTGTCAGCAGATAGAAAAGTTCTTTATTTTTGACCCCTTGATATCACTGGCTTTGAAGAGTTTAGATATGCACTTAAAAAATGCTGATTATTTTCTACTCATCATTTTTATTTTAGGTACTCTGGAAAAGGAGATTTATAAGATAAGTTGCCAGTAGAAGAAGTTTATCTAGAATTTCATTTTGACTTTAACCAAATACATTAACTCTACCATTAAAAGTTTAAATTTTATCAGTAAGTTAGAAGAAGATTTTAAGACCATCTCTGTAAGAAATGACATAGCACAGCACTGTAATAAAGACTAAGGGTGCAGAGTCAGAAAACCTGGGGTTTAATTTCAAATTCCATGCTGAATAGCTGTGATATTTCACACACATACCTTAACCTTATTTCTGTGTTCTTTTTCTTGTTAAGACATATATTGAGAGTTATTTTGAAGGTGAATCAAATAATATATTCAAAATGTATAGCATAGTGTTTGGTGTACAGAAGTGCTTAATAAATGGCAGCTTCAAATATCTTTTATATCCTGAAGCAGTTTTTCAAACATTATCATTGGTAAAACAATTATTTAATTTTAACACAAAGCATATTCTTGTGTCCCCACAAAGTTTTTAATTATTTGTAGGAACATTGAAAAAATCAATGCATACATCTTGGAGTTAGAGATACTTAATTAAAGTAGTAGCTACTATACATTGTTATTGTATATATTTATGTTCTTAAACCATATCTACCTATAGAAGCATAATGGGAAACACAATGTGTATATCTTCACATAGTAGAAAACAATACTTCTAAAGGTATGAATGTATTTATCAGTTGAATTTTTTCCTGGAGAGGACAGCATCTTCTGTGTTTTGATTAAGAAGTTCTTTGATAAGCTGTTGGAGATAGAGTCTGTGATTCCAAGAGCATGCTGAAGGTACAAACAATATTTACTAATTTGACCTATTGAAGAATAAAAGAGAGAGAGAAAGAGAGAAACAGAGTTTGTATTGCTTAGGATGGAATAGAAGGAGGTAGGAGAAGAGAGGTAAAGAAGAAGAGGACAGTGAAAGGTATACAGTACACACCCCTTACTTCACCTCCCAAATCTTCATCATAGTTTTACTAAAGCATAGAACATGTGTGGTATTGCCTTTCTCCACTCCTGCTAGATCTGTGCCATTGTCTTTGGGTATCTAAGACAACTGAATGGACACCTGAGATTCTCCCTTCCCTTTGGTTTCCTTAGGTTGATGACTTGTTTCTTCTGGTTGAATGCGTTTCTTAATCCTTGGAGTTCAGTAACTAAGCCTTGAAGTTCAGGATTTAGCTCTACCTTAATCTGTTAATTTTTCTCAAAACAGAGTAAGCTATGTTTTATCTGAAAATTTAAGTCTTCATATATATTTGATGTAGTGAGATTCTTGCATACGTCCATTTTTTATAATTTTTCTAACTTACATATGATTTTTACATCTGAGTTTTGCTTTTATATTATCTTTTAATTATTTTAAATTTTTCACTTAAGTTTGATATTATATGTTTGCTACCCATTTCACATTTAAATCTGGGCCATTCTGCCTTCATCTGCTATTTAACTTAGTGATTGTTAGTTGGTTTTCCTTGTTTTTTTTTTTCCTGATTCACCAAGCCTTATTTTGCTTAACCCCTTATTACTTGAGCTACAAGATGTGAAATCTCAGGCATTTAGTTGGATATAGAAGAGAAAGAAACAGTGATTGAGGATATAAAAGTAGCTATCATAGAAAGGTATCAACCACTTTGCAGGAATATGCAAATTTCAAATGTTCTACTGCGAAATATGCTAAAGCTCCTGCCCTTGATTGTGTCTTTTACTGGGGAGAAATTCCCTTTGGATTTCTTCCCAGACTCAGAGAACAGAAGTTCTATGGCAGGAGGCCAGGTGATTGTGGCGTCCTTGTGGCAAACAGGATTTTTCTTGCCGTACACTTACTAATTTATTCAATGAAATCACTGTATGATTAGTGGTTTTATAATCAAGGAGCTTATGTTTTAATTGAGGACAGAGATAGTAACAAAATAAACATAGACACAGCATAAAATATTGTTGCCTGATAGAACACTTGACAAGTTTCCAGAACAATGTGATCAACATGAATGTAACAAGGGAAAGAATAGGAGAGACTGGTTATGCAAGGCTATGGTGAGCCTAATAGAGCTTCATAAAACATTTGAAGTTCATTCTAAGTACTATGGAAGTCGCGGAGTATGGAGCAAGGACTGACAGAGTCTGATTTAGGTTTTTAAAGGCTCACTTAGTTGTGTAGAGAATAGGTCACAGAAGGTGAAAGCAGGGAACACATACAGGACATTTGTGATTGTTCAACTGAGACATTTGTGGCCTGGATTATGGTGGAAGCAGTGGAAATGTGGAGAAGGGGAGAAGGGATTTTTTTTTTTACTTTGGTTATGTTTTTATAATACCCTTCAGGATATGCTGGTGAAGTGGACATGAGATAGGAGAATAAATAAGGTATTGATGGATAACGCTAGAGTTTTGGGCCACAGCAGATGCATAGATGGAGCTCCAAACCAAGCTACAATTTTGGAATCAGTCTATTAAAGTTTTGCTGTAAAAATTTTGTGTTTCATGGGCTTATTAGACATACAGGTGGAGATGCTAAGTAGACAGGTAGTTGAGTCTAGAATTCTCAAATAAAAGGGGTTGGAGTTATACATTTGGCAATCTTCATGTATGCATAATATTAAAGACACAGGACAAGAATCAAATACCTAGAAAGAGAAAAAAGATATCAAAAAGAACTCTGATGACTGAGCTCCATGCACTCCGAGATTTGTAAAGCTAAAAAAGAGCCAGGCAGAAAGACTGAAGGAGTAGTGACAAGGGTGAGCTACGTGAAAGCCAAGTGAATGGTGTACAAGAAGGAAACGGCCAACTGTGTCCAGTATTACAAGCAGATTGAATAAGACAAGGACTGAGAATTAGCCATTGTTTTTTTTTTTTTTTTTTTTTGGACATGTGAAAATCCCCAGTGACCTTGCTAAGAATGGTTGGAATAGGGTGAAGAAAAACTTGATTGGAGTAAGAAGAATTGGAGGAGGAGAGGGTGCACATCTCCACATGATAGAGAATTCTCAAGATGGACTATTAGAGGATACAGATGAGAAAGTTTTAAAGAAAAGTCCTTAAAAAGATGAGAAGGGCTAAAATGCTGAAATGAGAGTAACAGAGCAGTTCCTGTATTATAACAGGAGGAGAGGCAGAGTACAGTCTCCTACACTAGAGATTGACAACAAAGAAAGTTTTCTACAGATGAAGCTTCTCTTTCCCTAAGCTTCCAAATATCAATTCCTTTACTTCCATCCCTCAAAACCTCATCTATCAGGTTGAATGACAGACAACTATTAAGGCTCTCTGTCCACTGGCTTTCTTATCACTTCATACCTATTTATCATCTGAGCTCAAACCTTCCCTCCTTCAGCAAATCTATGGAAACTTCTGTATCCATCATCTCCTGGTGATAGATTAGATACAGAGAGTACTTAAGAGTACTGGCTCCACACATGTATTCTCTGCTTAGGTTATCCAAAATACCAGATGCTGTTATTTTTCAGAATTACACATTTGTAATTAATACAAAGTCATTTGAATACTTACTGAATTCTGAGTTCTTTCTGCCATTTTCAATTTTCTTAATCAACAAATGATAAAATTATATGAAGTTCTATAGATAATGTTTGTTGTATTATTTAACAGTGGTTCTTAAGTATTAAGGTTAATAATCACTTCTTTTAAAGAGTATCACATTTTTAAATCAGTAAAGGTGTCACATTGCTGTCTACTTTTCCTTTTCAGTACTCTTGATGTGATATTGTTACCAGAAGCTTTTAAGTGAGGTCAAAACAACAACTTCAATAACTCAGCAAATATGAATTGGAAGTCCAGTATGGTGGACAGTTTGTAAAGCTTCAGATTTTCACTGGCAAATAGAACAGACTTGGCTCCTGATGGGCAGCTTGCTGGTGGGGGAGGCTGCAGGCAGTGAAAGGAACCAAAACAGCAATGGAGAATGCTGATGGGGAGGCACTCAGAGTGGGAGGCCGGGAGATACAGTGCCACATTCTTCTATTCACTTAGTACACATATGTTGAGGCACTGTAAGATACTACAGACAACATGCAGTTATGACAAAGAAGCACTACCTTGAATGAATGTCATGCAGAGGGAAAAGAAACATTAACCTTTTTCTTTTCAGTATTATCATTCCTTGGGATCTGATTTGTGCCACAACTGTGTATGTGGTCTCTAAAATTATATCTCTAACTTGAACTTCTTTTGAGTTCTAGACCTTAACTTAAGATTACCTGCTATAGCAGAAATGCTGGAAAACAAT
This sequence comes from Geosciurus inauris, assembly GCA_004024805.1. Taxonomy (NCBI): domain Eukaryota; kingdom Metazoa; phylum Chordata; class Mammalia; order Rodentia; family Sciuridae; genus Geosciurus; species Geosciurus inauris. The sequence continues at coordinate 19,003 of PVHX01016959.1, read as the reverse complement.
CCTTTCTATATTTCACTGTAATGTACAATTTAAAAGTTAGATCAGCACAGATGTACATGTGACTTTGTTGTTCATATTTCATATGGTATCAAAGATAATAGTTCATAACTAGATGATATTAAATACACAGATAATCAAATATATTATAGCTTCATTTAAATTGCTAAGAGAAAAATTTGTGACCAGATTCTAAAGGAAATAAGAAGTTTCAAATAGTAGGTTTGATCTCAAACACAAGCCTCAGAGGAAGAAAACAGTCTAAAGTAATGCTTACCAAGCTGTTAATTTTATGAGATAGCAGGTTTTAATCAAGTAAGTTGGTAAGATGTACTTGAGAAACACTACATATTAATATTATTGACTTAGAAATTCATAATTCATAGTGTATTAAAGGCTCTGGGATGCGCTGAGGGGAAGACATCTCTTTAACACTCATAATCCAGCTGTGCTAATATATGGTCATAGATGTCATTGTATGTTTGGATTGGGGGAAAAGGAGAATATATAATTAGAAGTACTTATTACCAGATAATGAAAACTAAACAAAGGTATAGTTTCCCTTTATTTCCTTACTTCCTTTCAGTCAAGTTCTAAATGTACTTGTCTACCATTTGTGTCTACTGAATGCCAAGCACTAACTTTACATATCATCTTCCCTAGGCTAACTGTTATCGTGAGGTGCTAGCGCCTTACTGGGATTCCTTCTTCCTGCCTAGGAGGATATAAGCCACTGGAGAAAATTAAAGTCTGAAATATTTAGTGAAGAAATAAGACAGAGTCAGAAAAATAGTTTTAAAGCAAAGTGCCTGATAGGTCCAGCCCACATAGAAGCTTGAGCTGAACAATTAAAAAATGGCTCCTCTGGTTTATTTAATGGGGTACATTAAAGGCAGGGATAAGGTTTCAGGGGTGGAATCTTGCTTCCTGATGTCTTGCAGTCAACAGGTTGATTGGCATCTTGGTAGGTTACACCCATCTCTGAGAGGTTGTGTGGCTGTAGCAGGTCACCCCAACTCTGTTGCTATGTGGGACCAGGCAGAGCTGAATAGAAATTCACATGTATTTGGGCGATCTTACCCTGTACAATTGCCACAGGAAGTTCCCAAATACCAGATTTTCCTGTTCAAAGGCTACAATGCCAGTGTAGTCCACACATAGCCCGTGGATATTGCAAGGTAAATATTATATATGCTAATTGAAAAAAATGAGTAAATTGATATGTAGGCAAGTAAAATAATCTATACTAGAGAAGTTTTTATATGACAGGATCCATACAGATATGGCCAACCCAAAATTCTTTTATTTTTTGGTCAATATTTTCATAAGCTACAGATGAAGGCAAGATTTACTCTATCTTCTACAAGTTTTTTTAAAAGAGCAAACTGATAGTCATGGTAGGAGGTAGATTGTAGATGTGGCAAGATTGTAACAATTTAAGACTTTATGAAAATATGTCTTAATAACACTATACATTAAAAAAAAATCTTAAAGATGATTCTCCTGGTGTGCAAAGTTCTACTTTGATGGCCACTGCTTGATTAGCTCCCATAGAGTCATTATTCTATGGACTTAAAGAAATAAGAGCAATTGAAAGGGGCAACAATGGGATCTAATGGAAAACCCCAGGCTTTGAAGTTAGCCAATCTTTCCCTGACCATATTATTTAATATTGCCCTGTTCCCTCAAGTCATTCTCTATTATAGTACATGTATTTTTTTTCATAACGTGTATCATTGTTTAGCACTAGCTCACTCTTTCATCAAGGGCCCTCTCCATCTTCTACACCTTATCACCAGAATATAAATTACACAAAAGGAGATACTTTGTGGTTTACTGCTGTGGTTTCAAATCTTAGTCAGTGCCTGGCACAGGAAGCCAATAAATGTGTCATGATTGAATAAAATGGACATCATAGCCCTACCTTCATGTATGACTGCATGTATGATGTGATTCTACATCACATACAACCAGAGAAATGAAAAGTTGTGCTCCATCTGTGTACAATGAATCAAAATGCATCCTGCTATCATGTATACCTAAGTAGAATAAATAAATAAAAATAAATAAATAAATAAGTAAAAAGAAAAAAAGAGTAAATGAAGATAGCCCTTGATTAATAGCTCATCTCTGTAATCTATTATTATGAATTTGGCCAGTTACTTAGCCTCTGTAAACCAACCTTCATCTTTAAAATGCTAATATTTATTTCAAAGGCTTGATCAATTAGATAAAATATATAAGTGACCTAATTCAATGTTAGTTCACTTTTTAAAAAATTTTTAATTTTTTTAAAGTAGTGCATTATAGTTATACATAGTAGTTGGGTTCATTTGACAAAATCATACATGCATGGACTCTGATTTACTCCATTTCAGTCCCCACTCCTCACTTACTCTTCCCTTCTCCCTCCCTCTATTCTCCTTCCTGTACTCTACTGATCTTCCTTTCACTCATTATTATTTTCGATTGGTGCTTTACACATATATGCATATTGGTGCTTTATATAGATGAAATTCCCTGTGGTATATTTATATATGTACTTAGCATGATTTTGTTAGATTTTCTTTCCCCTCCCTCTTCCCTCCCTCTCCATCTCCTTCTACTGTATTGATCTTCCCTATATCTTTATGATATCTGACCCCCTCCCCATTTTTCCCCTTATCTTGCTCTAGCTTCTGCATATGAGAGAAAACATTTGGTCTTTAGTTTTCTGAGTCTGGCTTATTTCACTTAGCATGATGTTTCCAGTAACATCAATTTACTGGCAAATGCCATGATTTCCTTCTTCTTTACAGCTGAGTAAAGCTCCATTGTGTACAAATAACACATTTTCTTGATGCATTCAACTACTGGTGGGCATCTGGGCTGGTTCCATAACTTGGCTCTTGTGAATTGTGCTGCTATGAACATTGAAGTAGTAATATCACTATATTATACTGATTTTAGTTCTTTTGGATAAATATCAAGGAGTGAGAGAGCTGGTCAGATAGTGGTTCCATTTCTAGTATTTTGAGGAATCTCCATACTGTTTTCCAGAGTGGTTGTACTAATTTGCTGTCGCACTAACAATGTGTGAATGCACCTTCCCCCCCCCACATTCTTTCCAGTATTTGTTATCATTTGTATTCTTGATAATTACCATTCTGACTAGAATTAGTTCACTTTTTGACTTTGCTTTTATTGTGTATTTCAATATTTTCCCTAGTGCTCATGAAAAGACCGGATCATGAGCAGAACTGTGAATATTTTCACATTAATTCAAATGCATGTTAGTAAATTGTCTGGGGATTTTATTTTATTTCAGAAACACTTTTTAAAGTTTAATCAGTGTGTAAAGCATTTCAAAGAGACTCCAGCATTTCATAATGTAATAAAATCCTAAGGAAGACAGCATCCTAAATGTATGAAAAGGAGAAAGGAAGTTAAAATAAATAGGAGTAAGAAGAAAAGCAAGGGAGGAATTGCTGAAGGAGGCATGCTAGTTATCTCCACTGTGGGGACAAGGTTCCAGAGGGCCTGCTAGGATGCTGCACCATTCTACACCTGGGGCTGGGAATTAGCTTTACAAGGATATACTTTAGCCGTATGCTTCAATTGTGTTATGAATCACAAGAAAATGTTTTTTAAATAAATTTTTCAAATAACTATATGATGACAATGATAATAGGAGAACTGAAAGTGGTAGGTATGAGTCTCTTAATCCCAGACTATTTTCTATTCGTTTTTTTAAATCTAAGTTTTCTTACATTTATGATTTTCAATTTTAATTATGATACCAATAAACTATAAAATTACCTGGTTTAGATAACTGAAGGAAATTTTGATTTTGTATCTTCAATCTGTAGAGCATTCTAGAAGATATAAAGACTTGTTTTTTATAAATATAAAAGCAATATATCTTAATTATAAGTACTAAATTTGATTTTTCTTTAGAATCCAATTTTCTGGTTTAAATTCCACTCTAAAATCTTGTTATTTGGCTTAGGATATTAACTATTAAGTATTTAATTATTATGAATAAAATACATAATATAAAGAAAAAAACAAATTGGAAGGAAAAACAGTGTTTGATTTCGGGAGGGTGTGTTAATTTTTCTGTTAATCATATTACTTTGGTATTGGAACCAACCTTAAAAATTATTGAGTTCAAATTTTTTGCTTTTTCCTACAATCTCTTGCCTAAATCTCTCCGCCAGAATCTTACCAAATAAAAATGCAGCCGTGGCTGAAACATCATTGAGATAGTGTTAGGAGTTAAGAAGGTTTAGATACCCCACAAAATCTGAGCTCTACTACTCTAACAAGTAGTAGAGCAAGAGGTCTTTTTTACTTTTACTTTTCCCAATCTACAAATAGTTAATAATTCTCACCTTGAAAGACTGTTATAAGGCTTAAAAGATACATATATAAAATTCCTAGCAGATAGTAGTAGATACTCCCTCCACAAATATTATTTCCCTTCCCTTGAGTGATTCATTCCTTCCTCAGGAAAACCATTTAAACTCTATTTACAGTTCTGAATTCTTTTTGCATATTGATCCTGATAATTGTTTCCCTGTTACCTACAAGTTCTAGCTCAATTCTTTTTTTTTTTAATATTTATTTTTTAGTTGTAGGTGGACACAATATCTTTATTTTATTTTTATGTGGTGCTGAGGATCGAACCCAGTGCCTCCCGCGTGCTAGGTGAGCACGCTACCACTGCTCCATAACCCCAGCCCCTCTAGCTCAATTCTTTAGAGCATTATAAAACAAATAGAATCCTTTTTCTTTATGACAATACCTGAACTCAAAAATCACAAAGACATGTTTAAATAGACCAGCAAGTAACTTCTTAACTGGGGAGAGTGGTAAGATTTAAACAAACTACCACTGGGCCTATGGCGATAGAAATTGGGCAGACTGGAGTGCCCATGCTTCATCTAAAAGCAGCAGATGAAACAGCTTTAACAGATTGCTGCCACCTAACTACTTCAAGGATGTTTTCATAACTCTGACCAGTATCGTCTAAGCCGCACAAAACATGCCTGTGAGGCAGTCCAGGTCTAGGTCACTGTAAGCAGTCAGCAAGCAGCACAGTTGCTTCGTACTGGTAAGCAGCTCAGGCTTGGCACAGAGCAGGTGGGGCTGAACAAGATACACCTTCCTATCTTCATGACATTCTCTAATTCACCCCAAGACATCTGTGAAATTGCCGGGATCAGCATCCTGGTCTCCTTCAATCTGTCCTGATGAGGCAAATTCTATTCATCTCATCACCAGGCATTTTTTTCTTTCTAACACACCACAATTGATCAAAGTAGCAATCCTAGAAATTGTATAGAAATGCAAATGTGTCTGAGCAGCATGGACTACAGGGTGGCATACTCCATCTTCCCTTGAGTTAGAAAAGGTGTTCTTAATTTTGGTACCTTAGGTCTCAAAATAGTCCATGGTTTGATTTCAGGGCATCTGTGAACCTGATAAAAATGAGTACAAGATTTTGTGAAGTTTGCATATATGCATATCTTTTAACAGTTTCTTAAAAGAATGAAACCAAAAAGAACTCCCAGCAACTTCCGTAAACTATATTTCAATTAATATAGTCTGTAGAATTAGCTTTTGGAAGGCAGTCATGTCAGAAGAATATTGAGCTTATTGTCTACTAAAAGTCACTTGTCTTTGCATTCTTTTTTCACACAGAGCTTTATAACTCCCTGCGGAATTCTGGTGTAATTACCCATACCCCCCTAACCCAATGAATACTGATGTCATTTAATTCAAATGTGAGACATAACACTTGGATTTTATTGGATTGATGCTAAAATCCATATTGCTGTGAGTCTAAGGCTTAAGAAAACATTATACTGCTGTATATTTCGTTTTATGTATTTATATGAACTTCTTTGTTCTTCTCTTAGGTCGAAAGTTTAAAAAGTTCAATAAAGTCAGAGTTATGAGAGCACTGGACGGTGTTGCTCTCTCCCAGCCAGTGGGCATTTCAAATGAAAGCCAAGCCCTAAGCCAGAGAATCACTTTTTCACCAAGTCAAGAAATACAGTTGATCCCCTCACTGATCAGCCTGTTGATGAACATTGAACCAGATGTGGTGTATGCAGGACACGACAACACAAAACCGGACACTTCCAGCTCTTTGCTGACCAGTCTTAATCAACTAGGTGAAAGGCAACTTCTTACAGTAGTCAAGTGGTCTAAATCACTACCAGGTAATCCTAATTACATATAATAGCAGGCTTAAAATTTTTACTGTTAAATAAATAGTCTGTACAGTAACTACAACAGCATGTTTAAATATGTTTCAGCAGTTCAAATATTTGTTAAAGATCATATGTGCTATAGAAATACAAAAGTAGAGAACACATTGAATCTTGTTGATAAACCAAGAATTATATACATGAAACAGGTAAGGAACAGCATATTTTTGTCATAGTTCAGGAAAACACATGTTGACCATTTTTTTAAAGGTCTAGTTTATTCTAAACCCTAACTGAATCAACTCCTTTGGTGAAAAATAAAACAGAATGCATCTACTCATATAACAAATAAAAATAGCATTCAGAATACAGTAAGCTGTCAATTAACAAAACAAAATTAACAAACATAAAGAAGTTATTTAGACATAGAGAAATCAACCTCTAGTCACCATTTCCTCTAATTCATACAAGGATACAGGTATAATTGCCCAGCAGCGGTGAGAACTGGATTATATCATTATGACAGTATTTCAGTCACTTTGTAGCTATTTTTGCTCCCTCAGCATAGCTCTGCAGGAGCCAAGAGGGTTGAAAGAATAACAAGGATGAAATTCTCACTTGATTAAATCTCAGACTGCAGCGCCAGGAGAAGACACGTAGCAATTGCTGTGGAGGCATTAATCTCTGATTAGAAATACAGCACTTTTATCAAAAATGATATGCTCTCCACACCAGTGATATCCTTATATTTCCTTAGAACAATTTATTTTTCTAATATCTGATCAAGAATGAAACATTATGTTATTTTTGTCCCTGAGCAAATTCAATAGTTTTTTAAAAATAATTTCTTCCCAATTTGCCTTAATGTTCTTCTCAGTTATTATTCTACTTGAAAGGTTTGAAATATAATACGTGAATTGTATTGAACATTCAAGGTTACATGAAATAGAAAAATATATTCCTGTTTGTTGAATCTTTAAAAAAATATGTATTAAGCAAAGTTAATAAAATTCAGTATTCTAACAAGATGAAGTAATTTCATAGAAAAATCGAAATGCCAAGTTCTTTTGGCTTCATTCTAGATGAAAGGCCTTGAACAAGTAATATGTTTTCCAATCAGAAAAGTTCTGAATATTTAGGACTTACTGTAATAAGGTTATGAAATTCAATAAATCTTTGCTAAGCAAAATGTCATAATACATTGATAAAATTATTGTTTAAAGATATGTGTTTTAAAGTGCTTTTACTTTTTCTGTTTTTCTATTTGGAAATGGTGATTTTTAAATTTTTGCTGATATAAAATATATTCCTTTTGTTTGCATTTTTGAATTTCTTTATTGTTTAAAAATATTCTACCATCAATGCTATAGATAATAAATAAGTAGAAGGAATATCAGTGAAGAAATCAGTCAAGGAGAGGGAGGAAGAGAGAGACACAGGAAGTTTTGAATATTGAAATGGAGCAAATTATGTTATATCTACTTATGAACATGTCAAATTGAAGCTATTATGTATTACTATAATGTACTAATGAAAATATTTTTTAAAAGATTCTGCCATTAGCTGGCAGATTTAGAAAATAATCATAATTAAAAAGATAATTTGTTTACTTTTGATTAAAGTTAAGTGAGCTTTTTAGTTGGAAGAGTTAATTACCAGGAATTTTTGGCATGCACACAATATAAAAAACGAACAAGAGGAAATTTTTAAATTGAATTTGATGGAAATTTTTTTATAATCTATGGCCAGGCACAGTGGCACACACCTGTAATCTCAGCAGCTCGGGGGGCGAAGACAGGAGGATGGTGAGTTCAAAGCCAGCCTCAGCAACAGCAAGGTTCTAAGCAACTCAATGAGACCCTGTCTGTAAATAAAATACAAAATAGGGCTGGGGATGTGGCTCAGTTCAGTGGTTGAGTGCCCTGAGTTCAATTCTCAGTACCCCTCCAAAAAATGTATACGTAATTTATATGTAGCAAATCAGAATGATTGCAACATCATTATTACACATACTGCTTTCATTAACCGCAAACAAGGAAATCATTGACATGATCAAAGCATTATATGGTCTGTGTTCTTTTTAAACCACATTTGAATAAACTGTTTATTGGGAGTAGCACTACTGAATAAATAATGAAAGTGGTCAATGAAAAAAAGTGACTATAATTGACCTCTGAGAAAGAGTTAGTGACATATAATCTCATATCATTAGCTACTCCAAACTGATTTCAGTTGATTTTAAATAAAGTTGTGGTTTTTATTCACTCATTCACTCAATAAATGTTTCTTACTTCTAGGGTACAAGAGCCAACAAATAAGCAATGGTGGTATTTTGGTGCAATACTTTCTAGCTTCTAGCTGTCAGTTTTGCACATAAATTTATTTTATCCATTCATTCATGTGTAATAAGACTAAAAAGTCTAAGAACGATGGACTTTTGTTAATGGGCCCTTTATAATAAGCCTGAGTGTGAAATTACTTACTTACAGTACAATATGAAGATATTGAACACATACACACATACATACACACAACACATTGCTAGGAAAACATGTTGACAGATCAGGTCATTCTTTCCTAAGAGGATAGCATATTTGGGAAGTCAGATTAAGATTAGATGCAGAATGATCTTCAGAACGGAGATCATTCACTCATGAGTGCCCCTAGGTATAAATCTACAGGTGCCCTGAGGATTCTTGTTGCCTTATCAAAGCTTCCTCATTATTTCTTTGTCTATACTCTTCCATTTCCTTTGACCTATTGATCTTAAGCAAGGTTACAATAACTATAGCTTATCTTACTTCTCTCCAATAGTATTTCAGAGGTAAACTTTTTTTATTCAATGGAAACTTACAAGATGCTGTAGATTCCTGACAGTATATTTACAAACCATCTCTTAGAATACATTGCTTCTGACATTTAGAATTTGTACATGAATGATTTTACATTACCTGCAGCCTTGGTGGTTAGTATTTTCTAATTTGGAGTATGGAAGAACACATTATCTGTAAAATTTTAAAAATGAATATGTGATATTTCTGCTATTAGGAAATTTTCTACCCAATGAGAGAAATAAGATACTAGACAGTGTAGGTGGAAATGACATAAGATACAGATATAAAGAAAGTAAGGACAGAAAAACACTTGGACAAGGACTAGAGAAATGAGACTCCATACTTCAGTTATCTTGATAACAGAAAGAAGTCATCACCACTATTATGAAGAATTGTAATTCACCAACAAATTTTTTTAAAAAAGAAGAGAATAGTTGGGCGTAGTGGTGCATGCCTGTAATCCCAGCAGATGAAGAGGCTAAGGCAGGAAGATTGCAAATTAAAAGCCAGCCTCAACAATTTAGCAAGGCCCTAAGCAACTCAGTGAGACCCTGTCTTTAAATAAAATGCAAAAAAGGGCTGGAGATGTAGCTCAGTGGTTAAGCGCCTCTGAGTTGAATCACCAGTACCAAATAAAAGAGAGAGGGAGAGACAGAGAGAGAGACAACTTTCCAGATAGAAAGAACAGTGTGGTTGATGGCATAAAAAAAGAAAGCATGAGATATACTTGGTGAATAATGAATGAAACCAGCACAGTGGCTCCCAATCTTTTCAAATGCAAGGCTTCCTTAATAACATCAAAATTTTATCATTCATTAATTCATAGGAACTTAATTAAAGTTTTTAGTAGTTGCTGATTGAGAAAACACGTGTTTGCATGCAAATCTCCAGACACGTCTGCAATCAATATGGACCTTCTGGGGGTTTCATCACACAAGTATCAAGAAACCACTAGCAATAAATTGATATTGAAGCAAGTAGTGAAAAGTAAACTTAGAGATGTCAGTTGTAGGCTGATCAAGGAGGGTGTTAAAATTCAGGGTAGAATTTAGAAATTAAATTGGTAAGTACTTATTCCCCAGTTTCATTTTAAATAGTATTCATCCTTTATGTCAACAGAGAAGGTGGGGGCAAACCTTTCTGTTTTATAAATTTTGCCTTGATAACTTTCATTTGGTGAAAGATTTATTCAGGTCAATGTTTTCACATTTTAAACATTACATTTTTTGATACCTCCCTTTTTTCATGATTTCAATTAGCCAGACTATTTAAATCTTTATTCTCAGAAGACTGAAACAATACTTTGCCTCACTTTCTTATTTTGACACATTTTAATTGCACATTGTTTGACTCCTTGTATACATGCTCTTCCACCCACATCATACGTTTGGCATGTCTGAGTTCTGTCCTCCACTCCAGTAGTTTCTTAGTCTGCATGGTCTGAGTGAGTTCATTCCTAGCCCTGTCTTTCACTGGCTTTCCACTCTAGTGCTCTACTATTAATATACAGATCAGCCCACAGCCTCTACTAAGCTACTGGACCATGTATTTCAAGTACTTATTCTACATCTCTCACCCAGATGAATGTCCAAGTCAGCATGACCTGTATTCCACAAACTTAAATCCTCTTTAACTTAAAATGACAATTCATCCAGAATCTTTAGTAACATCTTTAACATACTTTCTTCTTTCACCCTTGTCCAGCTACTTCTCAAAGTCTGTCAGCTCTACTTATTAAATACATGACTCATTATTCATACTATTTCCATTACTGCTGCCCAGAATTAGTTGGGTTGTCATCCTTGAGTTTTGGCCCTCAAACAATCCTCTAAAAATCATTTTGTACCTTAAAAATCATTTTGAGCAATCAAAATCAATCATGTTTTTCCCTTTTCAAAGTAAAGTCCAAACTTGTTAGCCTTAACACCCAAGGCCCTCTGGGGTCTTGCTCCTGATTTTGCAACATTGTCTCTTACCATTACTCCTTCAAACAACTCTAAGTCCAGTTCTCAAAATGCCTTTTGCTCAATTTCCTGCCTCCTTCTTTTACCCATGTTGTTTTCCCTACTTGGAGGCCTGTCTGTTCTCACGCATCTACCCCAGGTCAGCCCCTAACTAGCCATCAAGAATCATACCCAGCCCTTCCTTGGGAAGGCTTCACTGACTCCCCCATGTCACCTTTGCATTTGTCAACCATAACACTATTGCTCTGAGCTGAAATTGTGTTCTGCTTTTCTATTTGTTCCACCAGACTATAAGTGTTAAAAGCAGAAACAGAATCTTTGTCATTTTTATGCTTAGTTATGAGTATAATGCTTCACTTCAACTAGATGTTTAAAAATGACTTATAGAAATTTAAAGTATGGAATTGATACAAAAAGAATTATCCTTCCTGGTTGGGGATATGGTGCAGTGGTAGCGTGCTCGCCTAGCACGTGTGAGGCACTGGGATTGATCCTCAGCACCACATAAAAATAAAATAAAGATATTCTGTCCGTCTACAACTAAAAAATAAATATTTTAAAAAAATTAAAAAAAAGAATTATCCTTCCTTAGATCATTAAAACAACAAGTTATCGTTCATAGGTCATCAAATGTGGTGAATCACTGAGTTGCTTAGTGCCTCGCCCTTGCTGAGGCTGGCTTTGAACTCACCATCCTCCTGTGTCAGCCACCCAAAGTGCTGGGATTACAGGTGTCTGCCACTGCACCTGGCTCCACTTGAGTTTTATAGCAACTTATTGAATTAGTTTATCATTATCAGTGCAATTTTACCCATGATGAAATTTAGATTCAGTCATATTAAGTAACTTGCCCAAAGTGGCATTTAGCAAGTGATAGAACCATGACTACTTCTTCTCTCCAGAACTCTTTCTAAGGTAAAAGGACCAGCTATAAACAGGTTAATACATGTCTCCCTTTAGGAATTCTTCCCTATCAGAAGTTAGGCAAATTCATTGATCTCTCAACAAATGACTCCACATTTTGTCAGATAATTAATTTTCCATTTTTTAAAATACTTTTAAATATTCAATTGACAAGAAGAATCTATGTTCTAGATTTGTTGTGTTGAAGACTCATGTTTTTTTCTAAAAGACATGTTATATATAGATATATACTTGAAGGTGCATTTAAGTCATATGAAAATAAAGTAATGTGAAAACTGAATGCCAAATTTTTATTGGCTGGTTATAGGGAGTCTTCCTGCATCTGAGTAATTCAGAAATCTTGGAAGCCAACAACAACAACAAAACTGTTGATTATAAAAAGAAAGTTCTATTCAAAATAAAGGAAATGAAAAAATTACTGGGAGATCATTCTATTCAGTGCCAGGGAGTCACTGAATAGAAACTAGAGGACAAACTTGAAATATGGGTAGAAACTGAGGCATAAATCAGCATGACTTGGCACCATCACCAGGCACCACCACCATCAGAAATTAATAACTATGTTTGTCTTTTGCTTTACTAATCCTGATTCAAAGTCCTGGTAGTACCTTAACCACAGGCCACACCCAGGCTATAACCTCGGGGAAGCAGAGCTTTTAGCCAGCTTCCTTCATGGAAAGGTGGGCTGTCACCAGCTTCCTTCATGGAAAGGTGGAGCAAGACCCCAGAGGGCCTTGGGTGTTTAGACCTGTCACCAAACTGCAACCAGGGTGATCTACTGCACAGAGGAAGAAAGGAAGAAAGTTAGATACTGAAGAACCCACCCCCTAAGAGGAAAACTGCTGCTGTAATATCCCTAGTTGTAACATGCACTAGAGATCTTTTCAGTCCCAGTGAGATTAAGGACTTCTCAAGAGAGAGCATCAACCTTCCTGATGTTCACATGAGATGAGACCATCCTGATTTTATGAGAGAAGATAGCCGTCTTCTCTGATACATCCTTGAAATGTCTAATGTAGTTAAGAAGTGAATTAATTTTTCTCTTAGTATTTAATGAATTGTTTGGCCTTAGTTTTAATTTTGAATTGAGTAATTTCAATGGATTGAGTGGACTTCAATGGATTTTTTAGGTGAAACAGTCATTATTCAAAGAGCTTTAAAGAAAGTGGTTGATATTTACATCAAAACACATTTTTCTTTTAAAATTTAATAAAATATTTTATCCACTTTCTTGTTTCTACTATAATCAGATACAAATAATCCCCAAATTTATATTACTAGCCCAAATCTCCCGATCCTAATTTACATGTTCTACTGCTATCTGGATATTCTTGAGGTCCCTTAAATGTATTCATATTTACTATTTTTTCCCTACCCTGTTTCTTCTCCTTATTTTATCTCAGCAATGCTTCCATCACTAGAGAATTTAGGTGAAAATGCTGATAGATGTATTTGAGTCCTTCTTCCCATTTAGATACAAGTAGTTGCCAAATCTCTTTGATTTTACTTTTTAAATATCTCTCCAATGTATCCCCTCTCTGTTCCTTCATTTTTATTTAAGATAAGACTGTCATCATCTTTCATCTGACTGCTAACTGCTTTCCCTAACTCTAGGACTTGCTCCATGAATCTACCTTCCTTATAGCTGCCAAGGATCTCTCTAAGACACATTTAAGTCATGTCTTTCTCATTGCTGCTGATTGACATACAAGACTCTCCCAGATCTGACCCCAGTCTACATCTCCAAAGACATCTTTGCTTCTCCCTCTCATAAGTTCTTCAGTGGTGAACTGGTGCCCTTCTTCCAAGATATGGGAAAAGATGAAAAGAAGAACTACAACCACTCAGTGAAAACACATTTTCCCATTTGCTGCCATCCTCCCTCTGCCACCAACACCAAAGGAGTGCCTGAAAGAGAGTGAAAGACCAGATCATTTGTGCGCACACACACATGCACAACTCTAAATCACATGGAAGTTTAAATTAAGATTGGATTAAAAAACAAGTGTGAAGAGAGAGCCTACAGAATGGGCAGAATGGGAGAAAAATCTTTGCCACTTGCACCTCATATACAGCATTAATCTCCAGAATATATAAAGAAATCAAAAAAACTTAACACCAAAAGTAAACAAATAACCCAATCAACAAATGGGCAAAGGAACTGAATAGGCACTTCACAGAAGAAGAAATACGAATGGCCAAAAAATATATGAAAAAATGTTCAACATCTCTAGCAATTAGAGAAATGAAAATTAAAATTACACTGATATTGAATCACTCTAGTCAGAATGGCAATTATCAAAAATACAAGTAACAATAAATGTTGGCCAGGATATAGAGAATAAGTTTCACTCATACATTGCTGGTGGAACTGCAAATTGGTACAACCACTCTGGAAAGCAGTATGGAGATTCCCCAGAAAAGTTAGAATGGAACCACCATTTGACCCAATTATCCCACTCCTCAGCATATACTCAAAGGAGTTAAAATCAGCAAACTACAGTGTCATTGCCACATCAATGTTTATAGCAGCTCAATTTACAATAGTTAAACTATGGCATCAGCCTAGCCTTCAATAGATGAATGGATAAAGAAAATGTGGTACATTTACACAATGGAATACTTTTAAGCCATAAAGAGAAATGAAATTATGGCATTTGTTGGTAAATGGATGGAACTAGATACTATCATGCTAAGTGAAATAAGCCAATCCTAAAGAACTAAATGCTAAATGTTTTCTCTGTTATGTGGATGCTAACTTACATTAAGCAGAAGTGGGTAGGGAAGAACAGAAGTATTTTGAATTAGACAAAAGGAATGAAGGAAGAGAGGTAGAATGGGAACAGGAAAGATAGTAGAATGAATTGGACATCCCTTTGCTATGTGCATATATGAATACACAAGCAATGTAATTCCACATCATGTACAACCAGAAGAATACTCTTTCTATGTAAAATATGTCAAAATACATTTTACTGCCATGTATAACAAATAAGAACAAATTTTTAAAGTATAAAATTTAAAAATGTGACCAAAAATCTTTGGAATCTACTTAAGACATAAGTGTTGCTAGAAATTTACATATACCACAGTTGAGGGCAGTGGTTTTATAAACTAAAATCAATTTATGTTTAAATCCCCCAATATTGAGATTACTCAACAAACAGAATATCACTCAGGCATCAGCTCTTGGTCATTTTGGAAGTTTTGCCTGACCTGCTTCTGATTGACTGGTGTGCTCCCTCTTAGCCTTCTTGTCACTGCCCCCCTGTGCTTGTCTTTCCTGATGAGTTGTAAGCTGTTAAGGGTGGGGATTGATCTCTTTCATCTTCATAATCGCAGCATTTTAACAAGATACCTGGAACGCATATGGGTCCCAATAAACAGGTTTTGCAGGAATGAGAGAGGGGTGATTGATCCAGTCAGCAAATTCCCAGAATGCTAAATCACAGTGACTAATTTTGAATGACTTCCAAATTTGCTGCCTCTTTTTCATTTACAGGCTGTATTATTATTTATTAATATTTCCTGATGTTGTAAAAATCATATTGAGATTGAAACTCTACTTATATCTATTTTCAAAATTCTAAGTATTTTCAACATTTTTGACATAAGTGATTTTTATGCTCATTTCATTTTAAAATTTGTAGGTTTTAGAAACTTACATATCGATGACCAGATAACTCTTATTCAATACTCTTGGATGAGCTTAATGGTGTTTGGACTAGGATGGAGATCCTACAAACATGTCAGTGGGCAGATGTTATATTTTGCACCTGATCTAATACTAAATGAGTAAGTAGTAAATTTTGTTGTTCTTGTTATGGTAACAAGTATATTTGCAGCACAATTTTGAAAATTGTATTTCAATAAATGATCATACCTTTAGTGTCTTAAGCAATAGAATTTCTGAAATATTTCTCAGAATTACTTCGGGATACAACTTGATATGATAGTCTTAATAAAATTATATCATTTGTATCAATAATTTGATATTTTGAGTTTTTTCTTCTTGTTTCAATATATACTATTGTCTCAAATAAAAATGTTTAAATTCCTTAAAATTGTGCCAAGACATATCTTAAAGAAAACATCAAATATTTACTTTATAAAATTAAAATTTCATAATGAAGATAATGAAATACATTAGAAATATTTTTTAAAGTATTACCTTACCTTCAAAAAGTAAAAACATCTTTCTTCTTACAGGAAAAACTAGGCTGGTAATTTATTTTAAAAACTGAAATGATAAATATTTCAATTTGCCTTATTTATATAAGTAACTAATTAATTTTCTACATATGACCTTTAAATTAATAAGAATCTTTTCATGGAAATATTGTGATGTTCTAATGGTGAATATTAACTTATAAGTATTTAAATTAGTAACTTAGACCTTGTATAAGTTTTCATAGTTTACAGTAATTTTCATGTTTCATTCTGTTTTATTTTACAATTTCTTGAATATGAGGAATCAGCATTCTTCATTTTATAGTTAAAGAAACTAAGGCTTAGGTTAAGGGTCATATATTTTGTCTCATATGCAGAAGTTAGAGAGGCAAAAGAAAAACAAAGGTGGGGGTGGATCTCCTAAAAATGAAGGGGAGATCAGTAGAGAAAAGGGTGAGAGATACGGAGGGAGGGCGAAAATGTTGGAGAGTGGTATTGGCCAAATTATATTGTTAGATTGTGTGCATATACAAACAGGTAACAACAGATCTAATCAATATGTACAACTATAATGCAACACAAAAAATAACTTGCTAAAGAATCTGAGTGATAGGATTAATCTTAACTCTTTTGAGTCAAAATCTAGTATTCTTTTCACTGTTCCTATTAGCATCATTTGATTGATGTGAACATTATAAAACAGCACAGTGGTTGAGAAAATACCTTAAATAAATGTCTTCAACCTTCAGAATTGGTGTTTAAACTTGTGAGTTATTTTATGCTTGCTAATATTCTCTTTTATTCTGTGTCACAATACATTTCCCATAGAAAAAGGTCACAGTGTGGTCACTTTATCCAAACTAAAGCAATTCTCTTGTGAATTGCACGCAAAATTATGTGTGCATGCACACACACACACACACACACACACACACAAACATACACGGAGATGCTTTCACAGAAAAAAAAAATCAACAGTAAATAAAGCATTTCTGAGCATCCCTCAGCTGCACATTCTCAAATTCTACAGTTTTCTTTTCTTAGTTTAGGTATTTAAAGTGTGATTATAAAAGAAAGAAACAATATTAATTTTGGTCTATGTGTATCTAATAGAATTTTCTAATTTTAAAATATTATAACATCAAATATTTAGTGCTGTGCTGTAAAATCAGTTTAAAGATGTTGAAAGCTCCAAATATTAATTGCTTTTTAAAAATAGTAGTCATAATTATATG
Organism: Geosciurus inauris; assembly: GCA_004024805.1. Lineage (NCBI taxonomy): Eukaryota > Metazoa > Chordata > Mammalia > Rodentia > Sciuridae > Geosciurus > Geosciurus inauris. Next base: position 1,682 of record PVHX01016959.1, on the reverse strand, counting down.
AGAGAATTGTCAAAATCATATTCCCTGATACAGTACATGAACTGGCAGAAACATTGTTTTTGTTTTTGTTTTTTTACCTATTGCTTTTTCTTTTGTGTGTTATGTGTGGTGCAAGGCAGCGGATGAAAGAGTTGTCCTTCTATTCTTTATGCCTTACCATGTGGCAGATCCCACAGGAGTTTGTCAAGCTTCAAGTTAGCCATGAAGAATTCCTCTGTATGAAAGTATTGCTACTTCTTAATACAAGTGAGTGAGTGCAAATAACTTAATAAATGATATTTAGTTTCTTAACTTTAAGTTCATTAGGAAGGTCTCAAACAGTATCATATAATTATATGTGAGGTATAAATCTTAGATTGTAACTGCAAAGAAACAATATCCAATATATTGTCATAGACATTTAAATTACTTGATCTTTTGTCATATCTTACCTACCATTATAATACTAAAATAACCTAACCAATTTGTTTATTTTAGATAAAATGATTAAATTTTTTCATGTTCACCTAATTAAATATTGTATGCTAATTAATACTACATAAACACAAACTATGCTTCCTTTTACAACCCCCCACAAAAGTATTTACTATACAAAATACACAAAATATCTATTTTATATATAACTATTCTCCTTATATAAAGGTAGGCTAACCATTACAGTGAATAGATATGAAATTCAGCAGCTTAATACATTAGCACTGTGTTTGTTATTCACACACATAGTCCAGTGGGTTAAGCAGAAAAACTCATGCTTCTTCTATCAAGTGCCTCCATCTTTCTGTGGCTTGGAGTACACCATTGCTTCTGACTAGAAATGAGCACTGAGTGTGCAAGTTTGGAGACACAACTTGAAAGTATCATGCACTACTTCTACTCACATTCCATGGCCCACCTGACTGCAGCAAAAGCTGGGAAATGCTGCCTGGCAGAATGCTCCTGGAGATGAAAAAATGACGAAGAAAGGGCAAACATCAATTTCATTTTTTTCTCATACACAAAGAATACATTCACCTCTACCTCAGTAGATTCCCAAGGGGGTGTGGGTGGGAAAAGTTAAAAAAAAATAGTGGAGAAAGAGAGCTATTTACTCTTTTCTGTGCTCTTTCAATGCACAGGGAGTTTCAACTCTCAAATGTACAAATCGATGCTTCCTTGATTGGAAGTGATTTGGAAGAGAACCACAGGGAGCTAAGGCCTTAGGTTGAGGTGGGCCATGTGTCTTTCTCAGCAGCATCTTTGCAGCAACTTCCTTCTTGTGGCACAAATCTCAACTGTCTGGGAGACACCTGTCAGGAGAAAGGGAAGAACTAATCACTTAAAATGGAAGGTTTTAGAATAAGATATATTCCATGCTTATATAATTATGTCAAAATGGATTCTACTGTCATGTATAACTAACAAGAACCAATAAAATAAAAATAAACAAATACATTGGAAGATTTCCTCATAGGGTCTGTGTGAAGAATAGGACATTACAGCTTCTAAGGATTCACAGCTCATCCCCCCACCCTTGGGAACTCTGTTTTGAGCAGGAATATTCAAGCCTAATTTGGAGAAAGAGCCCAGAATGGACAAAGGATATTGATATGAACGGGACTGGCCAGAGAGTCTATTGGAATAAATGTAATATTATAAGAATTATTTTCTGCCCTTCTTTGACAACAGTGAATCTTATAGTGGTT
>PVHX01016958.1:0-41578 GCA_004024805.1 Geosciurus inauris | reverse complement strand
TTTGGTACCGGGGATTGAACTCAGGGGCACTCGACCACTGAGCCACATCCCCAGCCCTATTTTGTGTTTTGTGTAGAGACAGGGTCTCACTGAGTTGCTTAGCGCCTCGCCATTGCTGAGGCTGGCTTGAACTCGCGATTCTCCTGTCTCAGCCTCCCTGAGTGCTGGGATTACAGGCTTGAGCCACCGCGCCCGGCTTGTATTCTACTTCTTTTGGTGTTGCTTTGTTCTTCTTTTTCTAGGCCTTTGAGTTCTAGTGTCAACTCATTGATTTGCTGATTTTTTAGCTCTTTGAATATATGAGCTTAGTGCAATGAACTTTCCTCTTAGGACCGCTTTCATAGTGTCCCAGAGATTTTGGTATGTTGTATCTGAGTTCTCATTTACCTCCAATAATTTTTTAATCTCTTCTCTGATGTCTTCAGTTACCCATGCATTGTTCAATAGCAAATTATTGAGTCTCCAGGTGGTGTTGTGGCTTCTTTTTTAAAACCTGTCATTAATTTCTAGTTTCAGTCCATTATGGTCAGATAGAATGCAGGGTAGTATCTCTATTTTTTTGTATTTACTAAGACTTGCTTTGTGGCATAGCATATGATCTATTTTGGAGAAGGAACCATGAGCTGCTGAGAAAAACATATATTTGCTTGTTGAAGGATGGAATAATATATATAAATCTGTTAAGTCTAGATCATTGATTGTTCTATTAAGTTTTGTAGATTCTTTGTTTAGTTTTTGTTTAGAAGATCTGTCCAGTGGTGAGAGAGTTGTGCTAAAGTCCCCCAGCACTATTGTGTTGGGATCTATTTGGTTTTTGAATTTGAGAAGGGTTTGTTTGACGAACATGGTTGCCCCATTGTATGGGGCGTAGATATTTAAGATTGTTATGTCTTGTTGATGTATGATTCCCTTAAGCAGTATGAAATGACCTTTTTATCCTTTTTCACTAATTTTGGTTTGAAGTCTACTTTATCTGAGACTAGGATGGAAACTCCTGCTTGTTTACGCGGTCCATGTGAGTGATAAATTTTTTTCAATCCTTTCACCTTTAATCTGTGAGAGTCTCTTTCCATGAGATGAGTCTCTTGGAGGCAGCATATTGTTGGGTCTTTTTTTTAAATCCAATCTGCCAGTCTATGTCTCTTAATTGCTGAGTTTAGGCCATTGACATTCAATGTTATTATGGAGACATAGTTTGTATTTCCAGACATTTTGGTTTATTCTTGGTTTATTTGGTTTCTCTTTTGATTAGCTTTTAGTGTAGCTCCTCCCTCTGTAGGTTTTCATTTTTGTTTAGCATTTCATCCTCATGTAATATTTTACCAAGAATGTTCTGTAGTGCTGGCTTTCTTGCTATGAAGTCTTTCAATTTTTGTTTATCTTGGAAGGTTTTTATTTCATCATCAAATCTAAAACTTAATTTTGCTGGATATAAGATTCTTGGTTGGCAGCCACTGTCTTTTAGCACTTGGTATATGTTTTGCCATGATCTTCCTGCTCTCAGGGTCTGGGTTGAGAAGTCTGCAGTGATCCTAATTGGCTTCCCCCTATATGTAATCTGTTTCCTTTCTCTTGTGGCTTTTAGGATTCTCTCCTTGATCTGAGTGTTAGGCATTTTCATTATTATATGTCTTGTTGTAGGTCTGTTGTGGTTTTGAACATTTGGTGTCCTGTATACCTCTTGAATCTGATTATCCAATTCATTCTTCATATTTGGAAAGTTTTCTGATATTATTTCATTGAATAGGTTGTTCATTCCTTTGGTTTGGAATTCTATGCCTTCCTCTATCCCAAAAATTCTTAATTTTGATCTTTTGATGTGATCCCATAGATCTTGGATGTTTTGTTCATGGTTTTTTTACCATCTTCACTGTGTGGTCAACTCTGTTCTCAAGGTTAAATATTTTATCTTCATTGTCTGAGGTTCTGTCTTCCAAATGGTCTAATCTGTTGGTGATGCTCTCCATTGAGGTTTTTTTTTTTTTTTTTAAATGTTTATTTTTTTAGTTGTAGGTGACAGAATATCTTTATTTTATTTTTATGTGGTGCTGAGGATCGAACCCAGTGCTTTATGCATGCTAGGTGAGCACGCTACCACTGCACCATAACCCCAGCCCCTCCATTGAGTTTTTGATTAGGTTTATTGTTTCTTTCATTTCAAGGATTTCTGATTGGTTCCTTTTCAGATTCTCTATCTCCTTATTAAGGTGACCTTTTACTTCCTGTATTTGCTTATGCATCTCTTTAACAAAGTGATCTTTTACTTCCTGTATTTGCCTGTGTATCTCTTTATCGAAATGGTCCTTTGCTGACTGGGCTTGCTCCCTTATATCATTCTTTAGGTCACAAAATATTTTAATTTTCTGTCATTTCTTCTGCTGTACTGACCATGGATTCTAATATTGAAGAATCTTGGTTTGTTTGAATCATTTTATTCCCTTGTTTTTTCATGTTGCTTGTGTGTCTTTCCTTCTCTGTTGATCCAAGTTGTTACAGTTTTTACACCTATATGTGTATAGATTCCCAGCAGGATTTCAATACCACTATATTATGGGGGGGGGTCCCTATTGGTTGATCACAATACAAGGAATATATAGATTCAAACTAAGAAGGTCTTAACAGCTCCCAAATACAGTTACTGATTAGTCACGATATACAGGGGTTATTAATTCTTTTACAATCTACTATGTAGCCAATAAGTTTGCACAGGGGTCTATAGTTCCTATTGGTGGGCTAGGGACAGTGGACGGTGGGGTGTAGGATAGAATATTGGAGTAGTAGGGAGTGAGGATACAGTTATTAGATCTTAGAAATCATGAAATAGGAATCCCAGAGGGGCTGGCTATTACTAGAGAGGGCAACAGTGAGTTGTGGTAGACCGGTAGGGAGGAAGAGATGAAGGGTACAGCAATAAATGATAGCAAGAAAAACACAACATATGTAAGTGGGAGAAACAGGACTATCTGTTACCCCTCCAGTATTTGGTTCAGAAATCCCAGTCTATTATATCCCCCTGTAAAACAAATCTTTGGATTCACACCTGTTGGGGATTAGAGGGTAGGAAAAGAGTGGGAGGGAAAGGAGGGGAGGACAGGGAAAGAAAGGAAAGAACAGAGTAATAAAGCAAAAAGATTGAACAATATAAATATTAGGAGAGAGATAAAGGCTTAAGTGAAAAGTGAGAGAAGAAGCGAGTAGAAGAAAAAAAGGGAAGAAGGAAAAAGAAAGCAAAAACAAAAAAGCGAAACAAAACATAAAACCCCCCCCCAAAAAACAAACAAACAAACCAAATAAAAATACAAAGAGTCTCTATGTGAATAGACAGGTATATTTCCTTTCACCTGCAGTAGGTGGCGTTGTTCATTGCTTGCTGGACTTCGCTGGTGTTTTGGGGTGTGGGTTTCTTAGCCTGGTGGAAGTCTGGGTCACTGGTAAAGCCGCGTCTAAGATTATACAGAGCTGCTTTCCAATGTCCCCCTTTAGACGAGGCTCATCAGAGGCTGGAGCAGCAGACTCTGTTCTCCTGTTGTCTGGGCCCCCATGGAAGTACCTTTTAGCAGATCTGCGTCCTCCTCTGCTTTGTTCCTCAGGCACTCTGGAATGTAGCTGGAGTGGACCCAAGCCGTCTTTGTGCTGAGCTGTCTTCGCTGTTGTCTGTGGCGCGTCTCTTACCCTGAATTTGCGCTCCCCAATAGCTGGCGGTTGGGGCTGTGGGTACACGTGAGCCTGCTGTGGACCCTGTGTGGTTGGGTGGGCGCTAGAGCCGGGTATCTGGAGTAGAAGCCGCCACCGCCTGAGGTGAGCCGCTGGGACTGCCTGGCGCAGCCACGCTGCCCGGGGCCGCTTTCGGCCACAGCCGCTGGCGACGCGCTGTGTCTACGACTGCTGGCTCTGCTTACACTCGTGAGTGAAATTTCCTGTCTTGGTGTCTGAAGAGTGCTTCCCAAGACCCGGGTGGAAGAAGGTTGTACCGCAGTTTTTGGTCTTTTGTTTGGCAAGACTGGCAGTTGAGTTTGCCTAAGCCACCATCTTGCCCCCTAACAATTTAATTTTAGAAAAGTCTGAGTTTATGGAGAATGGTTTTGCAAGTTATTTTAATATTCTGCAGTTCTATTTCTCTTTATTTTGTAATCAAATTCCCTAGTATTTTATAGTTTCAAGTTGTCAAAAGCAACTGGAATTATCTAATCACAATACAAGGGTACAATTTCAAATTTTGAAGGTTTCAGAGGAATTTCAATTAGTAACAAAGCAAATCAAATGTATAAATAGTAAAATTGACCAGTAAAAGAAGCAATTGAACAACTTAAGTGCTCAGAATGTAAATGTACATGATTTAACTTTAAACTCTTGTAATTGTATTTCAGAGCATCTCATCTAGTGGGAAGAATTTTTTGATGTTGTTTCTGATTTTACTTGTGCATGTTTATATTCTGTATCATAAAGTCAATTGAAAGGATTAATGATTTCATAGAAACATTTAAAAGAATAGCAATTTATTTTACTTATAAAAATATTTGCTGAGCATTGTTGCTTTGAATGGAGGCAAAAGATAGTACCATGAAAATACTTGGGCTGAAATATCTCTAGATTTAAATGTGAAAAACTAAAATACAGACTATTCTGCATTGAGTGGAATTTGTTCTGAACATACTGTATATATTTCTTTGAATTACACACAGAATATTTTTCATATATTTTCTGAAGCATTATGCTCCAATTAGAAGAGTTAATTGAAAGTATCAAGAATTTCTAATTTATTGATCACAAATGTAATTTTGAGGATAATTGTATGCAATTTTATAAAAACTTAAATCAAAATAAATGCTGAAAAACATGTGCTTTAGAAATAATAGCAGTGAAATGCTGGTATGAGACAAAAATAGCTAAGGAACTTGTTAAATTATTAACTTCATTTTTTTTTTTTTTTTTTTTGGGTACTGGGGATTGAACTCAGGGGTACTCGACCACTGAGCCACATCCCCAGCCCTATTTTGTGTTTTATGTAGATACAGGGTCTCACTGAGTTGCTTAGCGCCTCGCCGTTGCTGAGGCTGGCTTTGAACTCGCGATTCTCCTGTCTCAGCCTCCCTAAGTGCTGGGATTACAGGCTTGAGCCACCGCGCCCGGCTAACTTCATTATTTTTAATGCTTAGTTAATCATTATAAATATTCATTTTGCTTTAAAGTATACCTATACATCTAACATTTTTTATTTTTCAGAAATAATTTCATTTTTGATATTTTTATCTAGAGCAATTTCCTAGGCCTACTGATAAAAACAAAACCAATTTTAGTTAATAAATATTTTAAAACTTATGTTTGAATTATTTTAAAGTCTTTTTTCATTCTTTTCATTTCTTCCATTTTTTCATTCAAATGATGTGCTTGAACAAAATTCATTTGGACAAAATATGATTTGGTATGTGGTAATAATATAATCGCCATTTTAAATAGAAGAAAATTGGAGCCTAAAGTGTCTAATAACTTTATCAGAGTAACATAGCTAATATGTGTCAAAATAATCTTTCAAAAAAACCTAAAATGTGGTAAGAACTATTATCTATTGACTATTCCTAATGGGTTGAGGAATATATTTGATGCATATATATTTGGTGCATGATATACATTATTTATTTCTCACAACAATCCCATAAATAATTTAGGATTATTTTAATCATAGAATTATTTTATAGACATACTGTATATATTCCTTTGAATATAATGTATATATTCAATATATACAGTATATTCAAATATACTGTATATATTGACATAAGAAACCCTAGATCAATAGCTAGTAAGTATAAAATGGAATTCTATTTTTCTGTGTGACTTCATACTCACAGCTCATACTCTTTCCTGTAATAGGAATTGAACCTAGGAGCACTTTATCATACCCAGTCCTTTTTCACTTTTTATTTTGAGATAGTGTCTTACTCCCCAGTGTGACCTCAAACCTTCAGTCCTCCTGCCTCAGCCTCCACAGTAGCTGGGATACAGGCATGCACCACTGTGCCTGGCTCACATCATTCTTATTGTAGATATTAAAGGATTCTTAGGAAAACATTAGATACTCAGAAAAAATACATTAATTGTTAGGTTAGCAAGGCAAATGCAGAACAAACATAGCTGCCTCTGCTGAGGCAGGCTGAAACAGAGAGCAGCATCCATGCCCCGAAAGCACCAACATGGCCGTCATGGGCCGCATGCATAGAGGAACACAGAACACCCAGTATGGGTGCCGCCATTCTTCCCGACTCATCCAGGAAGGACTCTGACCTTCTCTTCCTGCCCTAAGCCCTCCTCTTCCTGACCAGGCCTTTTAAAATTTTCTTTACGGCGGAACACTTGCGCCACTCTCCCGGACACACACTGATGGGCAGGAGAGTTCAGCCTGAGAGTGTGTATTTCCAATAAAGCCTCGCCCTGTGGTTTTAATTCGCCTACTTTTGGTCATCTGGCTTTACATTAATCATTGCCTTGAAGATAAAGAAACCAAGGTGAACTAATCTAAAAGAACAAGAATGACAATGTTGCTAGCATATTAAGAAAGTTATAAATACACAAATGAATTAAAATCTGAGATTTACAACCTACTAGCTAAATGAAGCTTGAGGTTCATTTTTGTGGTCCATGAATTTTGATATCTATCAAACTAATTTTGGTATCTTATCAACAAAATGGCAAAAATAATAACTATCTTAATAGTGGTTTGAAAATAAAGTAGCAATTTAAAAGGTTTAGAATAGCGTTTTGACCATGATAAGTACTCAGTAAATGTTACATTATCATTATTTTTATTAATAATGAAATATAGCTGCAGTTCTTTGAGAAATGGCTCCCAACCCAAAGGACTTAAAATCATCACATTATAGTGATGCAGCCACATCTATGTTTATAGTAGCTCAATTCACAATAGTTAAACTGTGGAACCAACCTATATGCCCTTCAACAGATGATTGGATAAATGTGCTATTTATATGTAATGGAATATTACTTGGCTATAAAGAAGAATGAAATTATGGCATTTGCAGGTAAATAGATGGAAATAGAGAATATTATGCTAAGCAAAATAAGCCAATCACAAAAAACCAAAGGCCAAATATTTCTCTGATATGCAGATGCTGATCCATAATGGGGGGTGGGGGGCAGCTAGGAAAGAATGGAAGAACTTTGGATTGAGCAGAGAGGAGTGAGGGGAGAGGAAGGGGTATGGGGGGAGGAAGGGGTATGGTGGTAGGAAGGGTGATGGAATGAGACAGACATTATTACCCTATGTACATGTATGATTGCATGAATGGTTTCATTGCATCAGGTATAGCCAGAAGAATGAGGAATTGTGCTCAATTTGTTTATAGTGTGCAAATGCATTCTGCTATCATGCGTAACTAATTAGAATTAAAAAAATAATAAAATACAGCTGCAGTTCTTTGAGAAATGGCTCCCATTGAAACCAGAGATGATACTGGTGTGGAAAATAAGGATCTGGATCCCCACTGTTCCCTTGGTGATAAAGATTGAACACTCCAGAAATGCAGAAGCAAGATCAAAAAGTTTTATTTAAAGGATAGAACAGGATGGTGGGCAGTGAGAGACAGTTCTGAGTAGAGAGGGGAGTCCAAAGCTAGTGCTGAAGGGAGTGGGAGTGTCCTTCCTCATTTATCCTTTCTTCTCATGCCCACACCTCCTCTTATCTAGCCTCCCGACCTAAAGATGGAGTAACCAAGGGTGGGAAGGGAGCCAGCCAAAGGGGTATCCATTTACAACTCCTTGCTGGGAGGAACAATTTCCTGGAGGCAGGTAATCTTGGCAACAGGTTGGAGGAGGGAAAGGGCTCTGGAGGTATTAACATTGTATTTCCTTTGAATAAGCCCCCATCTTCTGTTTTCCTGACGGAATCATTCATTATCTACACTGACTTTCCTTTTTGGCCCCCACTCCTGCCTCACCATTAACAAATTATTCTACTTTAAATTAGTGGATGAAACTACGAAACCAAATTGATATAGTTTGTCCCTAGATAGTGTTGAAGCAGCCGGTTACCAGTTACCTTGAGTCCTGCTTCTCTGAATGCTGAAGAATAACACCAGAGAGGCATGTGGAGGCAAGGGAAGAGTGGAAAGTGAAGCTTTATTTAAAGGATAGAAGAACAGACTTCTGCTGGAGGAAGAAGGGGACCCAAAAGGAGGAATCTGTGGGATGAGGAAGTCCCAACCCTTTTATACAACTAATGTCTTCTTTGTCCCTTTATATGCCTCTCCTCTATTTTTTGTTAATTTCCCCTCTTCCAGTACCTGTGATTGGAAGATGCTTGAGAGGAGGCCAAAGGTAGTAAACAGGTGGGCTGAGGGCTAGGGAGGGGTAATGGGGCAGGAGGGAGCCTCAGGGCAGATTAGCAGTTCCCTACCTGCTCCGGAGTTGCTTCATTAACAATTCTTTAGGAAGGGGGATATCTGCTGGGCTTTTGGGGACATTAACATTTTTATCTTCCACTGTGGGGACCTAGACTTATTTGACTTGTTCCCCTCCATCTGGCCCGATTTTATCTATCTACTCTGCCTATTTTTAATTCTGGCTTTAGTATGTTTCATATGGTTTAATTTGATGACAAAGTTATTTAGCATTAAACTTCATGAAAGTAAGGGATGAATTTGGTAATTGATTCTCACTAATGACACTGAAGTTACATTTTTTATTGTCTTTCAAAGGAATAAGTAACAAGTTAAAGCTGTTTCTTCCCTATTTCACCAAAGGTTAACATGTGGTTTTGGAACAATGTAGTACACTCTGAAGAGTATGTGAGATGAGAATCGGAAAATCTGCCGTCTTACTAGAAATGTGAATTTTAGCTACTCTCTTATCTTTCTAAGTCTTAGTTTCATTACCTGCTAACAAAAGTGAAGTTTGGAAGGTCAAATTCAACAACAAAATAGAGGCACATTGTAAACTGGAAAACTTTCCAGGTGGTTATGCCATGTCTCAAACCTTATATAAATTCAAGTACTGTATGAGACACAAACACTAAATGTTTTCTATTTCTAATACACATGGACAGCATATTTACAGAACCATTACCAAGATTAAGTAGCTTAATCTGCTTAAATTGCCTGTAATGAACTTTTTTTGTTGTTTGGTTGAGAAACTCAAATATATTAAACACTGGCTATGATGCAGACAACGGTATGATGAGGAATAAAAAGAAAGTGTCCCTGCTTCATGGAGTTCAATATCTACCGCTAAAGTTGGATACACACCACACACACACACACACACACACACGATTACATAAGTATTCATTGTAATAACTTCTCCACAGAATCCAGAATCCCAAAGAACTGAATTGTGTGGGAGAGAATAACATGGAGGGGGTGGTAGGTAATTTGGTTTAGAGAGTTGGCGTACAACCTTTGAACTTAACTCCACAGAAGAGCTGATTTTAGCCAAGTGGAGACTCTAATTGATCAGTGGGAAGAAGTGAAGGAAATGTCCAGACAAAAGAAATATCATAACTGGGGGGCAGATCAACACTTGGTGTTTTCTAGGAACTAAAATGAGGTTGCAGCATTAAAATATGAGACTGAAGATCTGGACCAAGTCCAGAGGCTTCAGAACTTGGGGCTATGTTAATGAGGTCGGCTTTCATTTTAATTGAAATGGAAAGCCATTGAAAAACCTGGTGGTGGAAGGAATAAGTGTTCCACATAGAGCAAGTAGGTTTGCAGTAACATGTACCATTGACAGTGACATTTACACATGTAAATGACTAAGTTAAGTAGTTGGATGGATTTGAGTCTGTGCTGCTGGGGGTCAGGACTGGCAGTGCCAATTTAGGAGTCATTAGCAGACTGTCTTCAAGCTTATGGAAATGAAGGAGACCTCCTAGGGAGAGTTTGAGAAGGGAGCAAGTATTCTGTCTGAAACCAAGGACTCTAAATTGAGAATTTTTAAAAAAAGAATTAACTAGGGAAGGTGACTGAGAAATAGTTGCCAAAGAAATAGAAGAAAGTGTGGTGTCGAAGACTGAATGAAGGCTGTGTTTGGAGAATTGTGGTCAGATGTTTAAAAACAAATATGATGGTCAGTGTTAATGTTATCAACCATGTATTATGTGGAGTTTTGCTAGCAGGTAACACATGCTTGATGTTGAAAGGTAAACAGAAGTTTAGGAGTAAAGTTAGGCCATGAACAAAATTGTAAAAACAGTGCGTTGGGAGGCTGAGGCAGGAGGATTGCTAGTTCTAAGCCAGACTCAGTGACTTTGCAAGGAACCAAGCAACTTAATGAGACCCTGTCTCAAAATTAAAAAATTAAAAAAGGGCTGACAATGTTGTTCAGTGGTTGAGCACCACTGGGTTCAATCCTGGTAAACCACCCACTCCCCAAAATGTTTTGAATAAAGACGGGGAACTATAGATGTTTTTCTTTTTCTTTTTTTCAAGATTGGAAATAGAAGAACATGATTATATGTTAATACCTAATTGAGAGGACAGCGGTAAAATGAAGGAGAGAGAAAGGATAACCAAGAAGTAAACTACTCTGGAGAGCAAGAAGGACTCTTTGTTGGGAATCATTTAATGGGCATAAATACATGGTGACATAAATCTGCTTAGTTAATTGTATAAATCTCCATAGGTATTTAGCTTCAAGAGTATAGACTCCACCCAACTGGGTTTATCCAGCTTAGAGTTTTGCAGAGTAGTACAAGAGAGTGAAAGGAATCCAACAATGGGAGTTTGCAAGGGAGTAGAAATTAGTTGTGCTTAGGGCTTCTGGTAATAAATGACACACACTTGACATTCATAGCAGCAACTTGTGTGGCTCAATGTACCACCTATGAGATGTGCCCTGTGATGTACGCTCAATTTGAAGGTTAATAATTACTTGTTTCTTTACTGCTATTTCTGAAAGATGCCTTGATGTGAACATTTTAGTAGCTAAAATGGAGAGCCAATTTTTCTCATTGGCATTCTTCTTTTCAATAAAATCAAGTAATCTAACTTATAAGGATAAATATTTTTGAGGGTTAGGTCTGTTTAAGGAGGCCAAAGGGAAGGAAGCATCAAGCAACTCCGCACGCACAAAAGAACAACCAATCAGATGATGACACGTAAGCGGTAATGGCATCTCCTACCAATCAGCAGGCCTCTCCTGACCCATCTTGGAAGGACACAGATCTCAGCAGGATCCTCTGACCAACCCCAGTGGGACATGGGATTCCAAATACCTCCTTTTCCTGCCCCAAGCCCTCCCCTTCCTGCCCTGAGCCCATAAAATTTCTATACCGGGGAGCATGTGCGTGATTCTCCTGGACCCGCTCTGCTGGACTGAGGAGTCTTGCCTGGGAGCGTACATCAACAAAGCCTTGCTCAGGGGTTTTAGTTTGCCTCCTTTTGGTCATCTGGCTTTACAATGGGTCTCTGTAAAACTTTTATTTTGAATCCTAAAATTCTTGTACACCTCTTAAAAATTTCTTTCTGAGTTGGCCCTCACGTGAAGATGTTAGCTAAGACCAAGGGCATGGTGGCTGTTATGAACAACTTTAGTGTTAGGTCTGGTCAGGGTCTAAGATGCCCAATTAAGGAAACTGGTCAGTGAAGCTGCTGCAAGCCAGATGTGATGTCACTAGTGGACACGCCTCCTGTCAATCAGCAAGTTTTCCTGACCCATTCAGGAAGGACTCTGGCCTTCTCTTCCTGTTCCCAAGCCCTCCCCTTCCTGACCGGGTTTTCTTAAAATTCTCTATGCACGGAATCTCCGACGCCATTTCTCCCAAGAGGCTCTGATGGACGGAGGATCTGGTCCAAGGGCGTGCATTCCAATAAAGCCTTGCCGAGTGGCTTAGTTCATCATCTCCTGGTCATGTGATCTTTACACTTATGCTGAATGGGCAATGGACCTGCTTTATGGGCAATGGGCAATGGACCTGCGGCTACTGCATCTACTTCAACATTTCTAATAGCAAAGGCAACGATGAGGTTTGCTGTTTCCAGAAACTTACTTGTTATTTGTATCATGGGTGTTTGCTTGCCTTGCTGGGTGAAAAAATGTTCCAAATTTGCTTCAAGAAATTTAAAAATATGACTTTAAATATGAATATGTTTGGTTAGGGCATACATGTAAAACAAGTAATCTCTCATATTTTGGAGGCTAATATTTCCCTGCTGGCAACCTATTCTCCCATAAGTCATACTTTGAACAGACTCTTAGATAAACTATCTAGTCTCCTACACACACACACTCCACATATTCCTCCTAGAAGTCTCCCTTCTCATCTATAAAAGTCCATCCAGCAAATATGCCTTCCATTTCAGCCCTGACTGAGTGCTTGATCTCAGCCACCACTGCTCTGTGACAGCACAAGGATGACACAAGGTGACAGCACAGTGTAGGGGTAGGGACAAGGCATTTCAAACAGGGAAGCCCTCCTTGTGCAGCTAGTCTTTCCAGATGTCTATGATTTAATTGAATGTTTTGATATTTTCCCTTTCTGCCCAATATAACAAAATTTTTACAAAGAGTGCTAACTATCTATGATTGTTCTAAAATTAAGATAATTTTCTTCTATCATTAATACATGTATAATAATCAAACATTTATAAAAATCAGCATGTTATCAATAGGAATCAGCAAGTAATTTAATACTTATTTACTACATGCCCATATTTATATTTTACCTTTCTTCATTCTTCCTTCTACCTGTGGGAGTTATAGTCCATATTTGGAAAATGTAAAGCAGCTATTCACAAATTCTGGGAGAGATAATTGATGAGTATTGAATAAGTGACCCTTTTAGAATACTGTCATGCTCCACAAATTATCTCATTTAATTTTGACAAAGACCCTTGAGAGGTGGAAGTATTATCATCATGATTGGGTGGATATCATACATGACATGACAAGAGTTTAGTGTAAGGGTTACAGTCGGACGAGACACAGGAGAGCTGGTGCAGAGCATGGGATTTTTATAGGGCCTGTGGTAAACACATCGTGGACTATGGACTGGTTATTTCGGGCTGGTGTGTCAGATAGGGATTGGTGGTCTGGTTGTGACGCCCCTCAGGTCACTTGTAGGAGTTGAAGGTTAACTCAAGTGGTTAGGGTTTAACTCTGGTGGGAAGCTTGAGTGGGAAACTGCCCTAGGCTTTAGAGAAGGGAGGGCCTGAAACTGGGTATGGGGAGGGCTGTTTCTACCTTACATTTAGAAGCTTAAGTAACCAGACTACAATGACAAAAAGAGTAAGTAACAAAGCAGGATTCAATCCCTAAACTTCCTATTCTAATTTCTGTGTTCTTTTTATTAACTGCACACTGCCTTTCCGAAGGCAGAACTGTAGTAGCTAGGCAAGCCACGTGATTGCTTTAGGAGGTGGTAGGGAGATAGAAGATAAGAGCTGGGGGCCTGGCATGCACTTCCTTTTAGAAATACCTTTGGAGGAAGTGGTCCTTAGTACAGAAGCCCATGACTTGAGCCATATCTGCTATTCTTCTGGAAGGTGTTTTTTTTTTCTTCTGTGACTTATTTTATAGGATTGTGAGAGATTTTAAAGAGAATATCTTTAAGAACAAGTCATGAAGAAGGCATATGATGACAGAATAGGCATTATAATGCAGAATTTAGCCCGAAATTAATAACCCCTGACTAAAAATGTTATATCATTTATAAGATCTTTTTTCACCAGAGGAAAAGTATTTGTTTGTCATATAAACATGTATGATGTACATAGTTAGTAAAACTGATAGTATTAATAAAAATCTTAATAGGTTTCATGATTAGAATAAAATGATATTTTGATCCAAATCCCTAATTAGAACAGTACATTTACCAACTGTTCTCATGGGAGATGGAGCCAGGATTCATCATTTAAAGTAATACCTAATTAATCCTCCTTTCTAACAGATGTCAGCCTTATTTTCAAATCTTTTGTAGACAATGATTTGCTATATGAATCTTAATTGTCTATCTTGGGTTGTTTATTTTTTAGCACTATACTATAGTGGGTAAATAAAAGAGAGATAGATAATAATTTTAACTGTGATTTGAGTCTGCTCAGCTGCTATATTGGAGATGTGGAATGTTGAATACTGCAAATACATTCGTGATTACATCATAATCAATTTAAAATAAAGTGCAGTAGTAAATCTGCTCATCACAGTATACTGGGCAGGAAGTTAGGAGACCAGAAGTCTAGTCATGATTCTGCTATGTATTACATCAGCTCCAGCAATTCATCCTGCATCTTTGGACCTCAGATATACTGCATCTGTGTTATGGAGCCACTGGACTATGTGCTAGAGTTCCTTTCAAGATAAAGATTCATTATCATTTAAAGAAGTATGTTTTTGTAATTCACATTCCATTTTAACTTACTCTGTGTATATGTCTGTATGTGCATATGCATCTGAACAGAAAAAACACATGCTTACTCAGAGCTTTCTTTTTTTATTAATTTATTTAAATGCATTTCAAGTCATCTCTTTCTACCTATCCTTAATGTTTAGATGTTTAATGTCTCATACTGTTATTTGAAGAAAGAGAGGAGCACAGTAGTGACAGCTGATAAAGTTACCTATGCTTGTAGACCCATACTATTTATTATAGGGGTAAAGGGGACCACTATTCACCAGCAGATTTCAGCATATACCTCTGGGAAGAATATTATATGCTGAGTGCTTTTTCATTGATGAGTTAGGAATAAACAATAATGACAGAAATGGAAGATATTTAGCATTAACTCATTTCAGTGCTTCCTTACTAAAGTAATGCACATTTGTATTTCAGTAATGATGTGCCACAAATGGCAAAATATTAAGAATAGAAAGAAATATAGAATAGATATGCAAAAGTCCATGTCAGTACATGCAATAACAATTAAGGGTAACATCCTATAAATAGGAACTCATGTATCACTACTGTTAAGGATTTGAACACTGTGATATGTATTTGGATGAAGACTACAACATTAACCTCTAAGAGTCTATTGGCTTTGAATGCTCTCTACATTGTTTAACAAAAACCCATGAATTAGGTAGCATTTATAATGTGAAAATGACTACTAAAAGTTGATATTGTTTACCGTTATCAAGAGCTCACTGTATACAAGGGTCTAAAACTTCCTAATAACAGCCATCCTTCTCTCAATGTTACTCTTCTTCAACTCATTTTCTAGACCTTAGCTAAAGTGATGTTTTAAAATCCCATACCTAGTGCAGTTGCTAAACCTAATACCTCTTTGTTACTTTTGGATAAAGTCCAAGTTCTTTCATATGCTCACCTGTTCTGCTCTCTGCTTACCTACCTTATCCTAAATTCAAATTTGCTTATTACCTCCCTACATCTTATGTTGCTTTTACCTTTACTGGTCTAAGACCTTCACATATTTATTTAAAAGTTATTCACTAATCACTTCCAAGAACTTGGACAGAGTGGTGAATAAGACCAATAAAATTTCTGCCCTGAGGTTTGGAGAGATACTTCATAAACAAAGAGAAGGATATATTTTGTGATGGTGATGAGTTCTCTGAGGAGAAGAAGGAAATGGGGCAGATAGCAAATGGATGTCGACCAACTGTGGAGAGTAGGGGATGCGTGTGTTGCCAGATACCTGGGATGCTCTTCCTCTCTTCCTCAGTCATTTTACCCCACTTTCCAGCCCATACCTGGTTAGCTTCGACTGACATTTCGAGTCTTTGCTTAGTTGTTTCTTGGTTGGAAGGCTTTTTGTAACTTCATTCAGACTAGAACAGGTCCCTCTCCACTGAACATGCAGCCAGGTTCTCTGTGCTTGCTCTTTTGAGATACTCACCACACTTTATTCAATTTTATCCCTATGCTATATGTTGTGTGAGAAAGAACCACTTATATCTGGGTAATACCTCTGTAAAACAGACCCATAAGTTCCCAACTCTATGGCGCTTATATTTGCATTAGTGCTTGGAAAAATTAGATGAGTAAAATAATATCAGTAACAAGGGTTTATATCAATAATAATAATAATCAATACTTAATTTAATAGTATTTAATTTAATAATCAATATTTAATTGCTTATATAGTTACCAAAAAATATAGTTTTTCAAGAATCTACAATTGAAAGATATCCCTTCTCTGCAATTTTAGCAATAACTTCCATTAGAAAGTGACAAGCTGAGGCTTGTGTCCGAGTCTACTTTCTATTGCTACAAAAAAATCAGAGACTTGTAAATATATAACAAATAGAGGTTTATTTATTTCACTGTTCTGGAGGTAGAGAGTTCAAGAGGATGGCACTGGTATTGAGGCACTTCTTGCTGTACCATAACATGAGAATCTCAGGGAGAGACAGAGCAAGTGTGTCAGCTCTGTTCTTTTTCCTCATGAAGTCACTAATGCCACTGTCATGATCTTATCCACTGTCATGTGGATAGATCCACTGACATGATCCACTGTCATGATCTTATCTAATCCTAAGTACCTCCCAAATGTCCAACCTCCAAATACCCATTAACACATTAACTTGAGGAATAAGTTTCCAACACATGAACATTTGGGTGCACATTAAAACCACACAAGACTGGGTGGTGAGAGTTAGCTCGTAAAGATTTCATTTGACTAGATGAGAAAATATCTCAGCATAGCATGGTGAGAGTGATAGGAACCAAGTTCATGGTGATAATTAAACTGGGAGTTAGAGAGGTTTCCCTAAGGACATAAAATTTGAGCTGAGACTCGAATGACAAGAAGGAAGTAGCTGTATGAATATCAGGACAGTAGAATATCAGAAGGAGCAAAGAACACAAAAGCCTTAAGACAGGAAAGAGCTTGATGGTCTTAGAAAATTGAGATAACTGGCATGTGGATAGTGATCAAAGGGGAGAGTAGTGAGAGATGAATTCTGAAAAGTAGGCAAAGGCTATATAACAGAGGGTCTTTATGGCCATTGCAAGGAACTTACCATTATTCTAGGTGCACTAAAAACTGGGGGGATTTAAAATGGGAAAGTGGCATATCATTTAAATTTTAATATTTCTCTGGCTGTTGTCTAAGCAAAATATTTCAGGAAGACAGGAGAACAAACAGTGAGAAGAGTTGAAAGATCATAAGTAACATAAGTGATCACCTCTGTAATATGAATTAAATGTCATTCCCAATGAGGAAATGCTTTTTGACTATTATAGCAGTGATACATGAGGAAGATAAATATGTTTTCCTTTTCTTCCTTTAGAAGAAAAATCCTTGGGCTGAGGCTGTAGCTCAGTTTGCCTAGGAGGTGTGAGGCACTGGGTTCGATCCTTAGCACCACATAAAAATAAACAAACAAAGGCATTCTTTCCATCTACAACTACAAGAAAAAAAAAAAGACAAATCCTCCATTTGAAAATTAAGTCACCAGTGACATAGCAGTGATGAGCATTTCATGGGGGCCTACTATCTGCCAGGCACTGTACTAGGTGCAGAGACCATAGTAGGAAATAGGGCAGACCAAATTCTCTTTCTTAGGCATCTTACATTAGAAAAGATAGACATGAAACACATGATTACACAAAAAATTATATGACATTAATTTTGATGAGTCCTGCAAAGGACAAAGTTCTTTAAAACACATAATAGCAAGACCTTATCTAATTGGAAGTTTGAGGGAGGGGTTTCGGAATGGCATTGCATTAGAGAACTGATGGTGCACTTTAGTTAGACAATTATTTCTTCAATTTGACTTTTTCAAAGGTGACAGCTTTCGGAAAAAGTTTTGATAGGAATTTGAAAAGAACACCTGAGGCAAAATTTGGCTAGAGGTAAGAAATCCTATGCCAAGGACTCAGAGAAATGGCATGTGGGCATTGTGATCTATGGTGGGGAAAAGGAGCTTTGCAAGTTCATGGATCAGTCTAGACAATAGACAATGCATACATTCAGAGGGTAGGGGGAGTTTCACGTTTATAACTTCACACTTACTCTTTCTGGCTTCCATGGTGTTATAGGTGTAAACAGAGAAAAGGGTTTAGACACAGGAAAGTTGGGTTTGTAGATGGTTTAAGAATCTGGTTGGCATTTTCAGTCAGGGTGAATTGAGCAGTTTCAGATTCAAATTATTAAATGATAATTTCTCCTTGCCAGTATTTGTAAAATACTAAAGATCTGTTTAAAGTTCATTTACAACTGCATTAATTATAATATGGACATCAAAATATAAATTATAATCCAAAATCTACATTGATTCATAGACAAAATATCCAAAATGATATAAAACATTGTATTGAAAAATAATTTACCTGAAAAAAATTATATAATTTTGAGAAGGATAAGAAATTCCAGAATGTAAGGTGGCCAGTGCTATATCTCAATTTTGCTTTTCCCCCAAACTTTCAGATTAAAATGAAAGTAGAAAATGTTCAAAATACAGCCTTGATCAAATATCTTTTTATGATAGAAAGATAATATCAAAATAAAAGTATGGGGTCCATACTTTCATTTGACAAATCCATCATGAGCACATTAAAAAACAAATAAATAAAACAACAATAAACAAAGAAAGGCCCAAGTCCATCCTCAAGAAAAATATTTTTGCATTTACAAACTCTTCACTGGGAAGGATTTTTTTCCTAGCTACATTCATTTTCTGGCCCTGCCGGATGCATTTAGAGATGGCCAAGTTGACAGTGTTCCTTCCTATATGCTGATATGGCTGAAAATCCCAGCGGCCAATCAGCAGTTTTTGCACACTCTGGTTTTCAATCCAGTGTCCTTTGAGCAAGGATTCTAAGTGCAGCTTGCCAAGCCAGCTCTGTTGGTGGTCTTGGCCTCAAAGTCAGAGTCATGTCAAACTGAATTGTTTCACCTCTGATCATAGAGCTCCTCCTCGTCCTATAGGCTGTTTGGTCTTCTCTATGCCCTGCAATGTTATCGTCCTTTAAACTGGGTCATTGGAAACATTTTTCTTGCCTGCTGCACACAAGCCAAATCTCCTTCAGTTTCCTTTAGTTATTCTTCTAATTACCTGGAATATTCCATTCTTTCCTAGGAGAGGAAGTTTAACTTTTAAAAAGTGTGCATAAGGATGAAGCTCTGTCATTTGGAGATGTTCAGCCTTAACAATGAATCAGAATGTAAGGCCTTTCCTTCACTGAAATCACACTCACTGGGAGAGTATAGAGCATGGCAAACCTGTGGCTTAACTAACTCTGCATAGGGGGCTCACCATCCCATGTGCTGTTTGAGGACAGTCTCCTGCCTTCTGCTGTCAACTTGGTGTCCATATTATGTGTACTCACAAGAGTGCAAGAAAGATCCTTCTTCAAAGGCAATGTTGAATTTTACTCTGATCTGGTACTTTCTTTTATTCATTCTCCTTCCATGATTTGGGCTCTATGAACTTCTTAAAGGGAGGATCAGATTAACCTGAATTTATTTTCTTTCCTTCAGTACAATGTATAGATGTAAAATGTCTACCAAATTGCCTAACACATAATAGATGGTGATTAAATTATACCTTTATCTCATTTCTTCTAATTCACTCATAATTGAAATATTAATTTTTCTCTTAATGATTTTTATAATATAACTTTAGCTTCCACATTATTTTAAATCAGTGGAATTAAAATAGCATACTTAATATGGAAAGATTTAGAGTGCATCAGAGAGCAGAGTTAAGACTGGATTTCTTTGTAGTTTTTACAATGATAGGAAAAGGAATATACTTAAAGAATGAATTCATCCTTTTTGTTATTAAATATAGTACTTGTTTGCTATTTTATAGGAGGAATCTTTGAATCAATAAGTAAATTATCATAAATTTTAAGGTCTTCTTGAAGTGACAGTTCATGTTACACAAATGTCATTAATAATATATAACTTTAAAAGATTTTACCTTTAGTTTCTATAAAAATTTCTTTGTAACTCTTGCATATGAGAAATCCCTCTGATATCATTGTTTCAGGAAGGGCTTTTCCCTCCTCAAGGGAGATGTTTTTACTCACTCATAATGGCCAGACCAACTCTTTGGAAAGTGGCCTTTGGGGAACCAACCATGTTACCATTGATACACAGATTTTTCTATAGGTAGTTCATAAGAGAATGGAATTTCCTTTGGTTTTCAGCTAGGATAGCTATTACCATGTCCCTGAAAGTGTTACAGATTTTAAAAAGAATTCTTCAGAAACTGAAGGAAGAAATTAGTCTTAACTATTAGATACTGTGCAGAAAGGAGTACATCAAGAAAAGAAGCCTCATCAGGGAAATTCATGGAGAAAAGGAATTAGATCTGATCATTTTGTGCTTTTTTCCACCTCAAATTCACTGAAGTCCAAATACCTGCTTACATCAAATACTTTAATGCAGGAGTAGGAAGAGGTACAAAAATAAATACTTCAGAACTTTAAAAAGACTATTGAAATTCAATAAACTCATAGAAAGTTTGTATATATAAAGCAGATTTATTTTCATTATGTGAGCATGAAAATTTTTAAAAAAGTTTCTATAATCTTAAAAAAGCTGAAATGATTTTCTTCTATAAAAATTGTGTTCTTCAGTTTCATTGCCTTGTGCCAGTTTTCAGCCTAGAGTGAATTTTTATGATTGAGTCATAAACCTCTGATAATCATACCACTAGTTTATAGTGGAAGGCTGACATCGCTTTAACTATAGTGAGGCAAAGGCTGGGGTGAGAAGCATGGAATTAACTTCTTCATTCTCACTGGGCTTCAAATGCAGGGGGTGCCTGGTGGTGCGGTTCTGAAAATGCATATCTCAAAGTGACCAAGTTTGCACATGAGTTTTATTTGTTCCGTTTCCCCTTTTAAGAAATATTGTCTTTAGCAGGGATGTGGTGGTGCACTCCTGTAATCCCAGTGACTTGGTGGGCTAAAGCTGGAGGATTGTAACAGCCTCAGGAAGTTAGCAAGCAACTTAGTGAGACCCTGTCTCAAAATAAAAACCAAACCAAAACAAAACAAACAAACAAAAAATCCAAAACCAAGAAAAAAGGGCTGGGGATAGAGCTCAGTGTTAAAGCCACCCTGAATTAAATCCTCAGTGCCAAAATAAAACAAAATAAAATAAAAAAGTAACTAACTAAATAAAACTGCTGTCATTAGACTTAGCACTGAATAGTTTCATTTCTCAGACTGGGATCAAAGCAATCTACCACTTCTGAGTAAACCAGATTTCCTAAGCTTTTTGTAGGGAACACATTTCAGACCTGGATTGACAAGCTGTATTTGATGACTATTATCACTGGGATCTTTCTTTGGACAACTGATTAAAAATAACTGGTTTGGTCTTCTAATTTGAAACTGAGAAATGACTTCAAAGCTCATATCCCACAAGAGAAAAGTCAGTTTTGGTTATAATTGTGTCTTTGGCGATGCTGTCCATATTTTGATGAACAGGGAAATGATCAAGCAACTGTTTAAGAGGATCGATGAGCTATAAGTGGCCTAAAAGAACTGACTCATGAAAGCAGCAAAGCTCTTTCCAGGCATCTTAGGGATCTCAACTATGTAGGATGTTTTTGCATTCACTGGTAGGGCATATTTAGAATGGAAACTGCTGAGGGATTACAACCATGTACTAGAGCGCTTAGTACATTGTGAACACTTAAAAAACATAAATCAATTATAATGACATGTTGGAAAAAAAAAGAGGAAAGGAAGACAGGCATTTTCTTTGTAGTTAGATACCTGGGAAACTTTATCCTAAAATGGCTGAGGGTACATCCCTAATGAAATAAGCTAAGCTGGGACAGATCCATCAAGTCAATAACTACATTAGCAATTACATCCTTTTAGTGAAAAAGCAATCTGGGCCATGTCTCCACAGCTATCAAGGGGAAGTCTCCTCAGCTGTGCTGGGAGAGTCCAGTACCTTTGGCTGCCTCAGCTCTCTGGGCCTTTCAGTTAAAGCAGTTGATGGATTAAGTTGGCAGCTAGCAATAGCCAGCCACCAGGGTTTAATGGGGCTGGGGTTGGAAACTCATGGAAAATGCTGAAGGATTCTACATCCAAAGCATAGAAATGGATTTTGTGAGCCCTGAGAAGTTTCCTTTCCTTCTTTTTTTTTTCTTTTCAATAAACCATTGTCTCATTGAAGACCAATAATGACAATGTGGATAACTGCATGCTGCTAAGAATGGCAATGCTTATCAACCATGTTTTTAAGGTATTCCTTACAGAATCACAGTCCTGTAATGAATCTGGGAGAAAAATCTTGTTCAATGACTTGCCTAAAGCCACAGAACTACTTAGTGGAGAAACTAAGTCTAAACCTTAAGATTTGTGAAAAACAGTCAGTATTGTATTTTTTTCTCATCTTTTCTAGCTGCTTCATTCTGTTTGGGCAGTGGCCATCAGCTTGAATGAACTCTGTTAATGTCCTGTTGCTTATTTACAGTAGAAGGTTGTTTCCTTCAGTCATTCTCTTCTATTACCTTCTCTTCTTTCCTTCCCTTCCCTATTCTTCTTTCTCTCTCTCCAATTACAACTATGATTTTCAGGGATCTTTTGCACATTTATGTTCTAATAAGTACATTATGGAAGATGCACAATAATAATACTAAAGATCTTTTTGAGAAAGTCTTCTAAGATTACATTACCTCTATTGAATTTTAGGATGAAATTTTTTAGATCTCTTATGACAAAGAAAAGTCTTAACTTCCTCTTCCTCATATCCAACATTTTGTTGTTGAATGAGAACTAACAATGTACTAAGCACTGTATAACACTGGGAAGTGAGTTGAATGGTCCTATGGTGTTGCAGAATTACAGTTACCACCAGACATGGCTTTGGATGCTGCCTCTGATCCTTTCTAGGCATGCAGCATTGGGCAGGTAACTGAACACCTTGAGTTATAAATACTTCTCTTTCTGAAAAAAGGTCTTAATAATTTCTACCACATGAGCTGGCTAGATGAATTGCATAACACATAGAAAGTATGCAGAACTATGCCTACAAACAAGTATCTTTGACCCCGAGTCATTTTCTAATTCCAATGAGTGGTTCTCAAAGTGTGGACCTGGACCAGGAATACTATTATCATCTTGGAATTTCTAGAAATGCAGATTATGGATCCCTAATAAATCTTACTAAATTAGAAACTGTGGGGTTTTGATTCAGAGATTTGTGTTTTTAACAAGTCTTCAAAGTGCTTTTGATATTAACTGAAGTTTCAGAACCACTGTTGTAGGCCGTTGGTACAGGGACATAGAGTTTATTTCATAATTGTCCTTAGTGTGCATTTTTTTCCTGATCAGTAGTCTTGCAAGTTACATGAAAGAAATGGTACATGTATAATGGTGTATTAGTCAGCCATCAAAATAATGAAATCCTATCATTTGTCTCAATATGGATGGAACTGGAGGTCATCAGGCTGGACAAAATAAGTCAAACACAGAAAGACAAGTACCATATATTCTCACTCATTTGTGGAAATGAATAACACAATGGAATTAGTGGTCGTGGCTGGCTGTGGTCACTAAAGAGTGGAAGAACTCTTTAAAGAGGGAGATGGAAAGAAGTTCCACAAGAGCCACCAAAGTAGAGCGAGAAAGGAAGAATTAGTTGTTTTTTTTCCTATAGCATAGTAGTGTAGCTATTGATTAAAATGATCTATGATATATTTAAAAATGACTAGAAAAAAGAATACAAATTTCCCAACATATAAAAATGATGAATGTTTGAAGAGATGGAAATGCTTATTACCCTGATTTGATTATTACACATTGTATTCATGTATTAAATTACCACAATGTACTACATGAAGATGTGCAAACATTATGTCTGAATAGAAAATAAATAATGCAATGGGTATATTGGCCACTATCTCTATTTATTTTCCTTCCTGTGTATGGAGCTCAGTTTTTTGTGCTTGACAATCCACCAGAATTAAAACCCATTGTGATTTCAGATGGTTTAATTTGTCAAGTTAGAATTTCCAAAATCTCACAAGTTACAATGAGTTAAAGTCAATACAACCAGTGGAAGTTGAAAAGTCATTGTTTAATTGTCCAGGTAGCTGGTTCTGTGAGAACTAAATTAATCAGTCTTTACTAAAAGTGGTTCCAGTTCATCCCTGTACATTTAGACCTGCTTAGGATTGCTATTACATTATTTAAATGGTTCAATTCCCAACCATTTAAATGGATAGGCTTTTCCCTCTCCTGATTACCTGCACACAGCTTGATTAGGTTGGTCTGAGTCTCTTTTGGGCACTTTTCCTTTCATTAGATCTGACAGCTTTTTGACTTGCAACTTCTAGAAATAACCCTAGGATAACTTATGTCCTTTCCATTTATAAAAATCAGCTCCTAGATTTCACAGGATGATATAGATGGAAGTGCTTTGAAAACATTAAATGCATTTATGGATACAAAGTACTGGCATTTTATCATTTGGGAATGTTACTTTGGGTAAGTAGGCTTGCAACAATCAGGTGGTTCAACTTCTGCTTTTGGTCTGCCTGCCTCTCTCCCTCCTCCCTAAGAGTTTCTCTTTCCTTCCCTGAAGTCTGGGAGTCACTTTTCCACTAGCACAAAGAATAAACAAAGCAACAGAATTAGTACTTTGGGGAAAACAAATTACTGAAATGTATTTTCTTTTGGAATTAGACAAAGCAATTTAACCAACTTCACAGTACTGGGGAAGCTGGATTATGGGGCTACTGAATATAGCAGCATAGAGAAAGGCAATGCCACTGGCTAAGATACTGTCAGATGGCCACTTTTAGGGGACAGGGGTGTGGAGTCACAGAGTTCTCAGGATTCAGATTAGCTTTAAAAAGTTATCTACTTGATGCTATGCCTTATTTCTCAGTTTAGTTCTACTGAAACACATAGGTACACTCACAAATAGAGGCATCCTGTAGGGAAAAAAATTTATATGAATTGATTTTATATTTCTGTCTTCTACAGTTGCCTGGTGCCTTTTATGTAGGTTTTCTTCCAAAATCAAATGGCAAAACTATGCAAATAACTATTATATAAATAACACATTCTGAAGATTCAGAGATGCTTCTAATATGATGCGGTAACTCTGGGTGAAATTGCTAGTGAAAAAGAAAAATTATTAAGAATATATGGCAGATAAAAGAGTAAGGAAGCTCAAACCCTCAGTTAACAGAGTTAATACCATGTTGGCTAAAGCACAAACAGCTTCAGTTCTCTTTAATTAGTTTAGAGTTAGGTGACAATGTATTTAATCAGTGAGCTAACAAGTGCAGCTGCTGATTGCTCTCACCACCCTGTATGTGTTGACTGAAAAAGTAAATAAAATTACTTTCACTGCAATAATAAAGTAGCATCCTAATTTTATTATAGTAGCGGCCTTTCAGAAGTACCATGCAGCAGTGAAAATTGATTATTTCCTAAGTACTTTCCCCCTTTTTAACATGTCACTGTTGTTTAACCCTTTGGAAAAGTGATGGCTAAATTGAACTCTGTCTTTGTTAGGGAGACAGACAACATCCTCCCCATGTTCTGTGTCTTTTCTGCTAGGTACTGAGATGGTTTTAGAGCCTTGCTTGAGTTTACATTAGCAGCTATATTCCTAGGTGGCAAAATATGGCCCTGAGGAGACAGACAGATCTATTCAAAATTCAGCGTTGTTCCAATTAGTTAAGCACACCTAGAAACTGGCAGAGTGTCTGCTTGTGGGTTTTTTTTTTAAGTGTCTTTGTCAGTGAGAAGGGAGTAGGTGGCATTTTTCTCACCCTCTTCATGACCTATATGGGATATGCATATATTTATTTTATATTAATTATCTTGAATTTTGCTATGATTCTCCTAGGTTTGCAGTGAACTCTCAAAAGCAGTGCTACTCATTCGGGAAAGATTTCTTCCTATGTTCTGGTCCTTGAGGTGCCATAGTGTTTAGGATACTCAGTTGCTCAAACTGTTTGAACCAATAAGATGTGATAAAAGTGCCCAGTAGTAACCTGCTCCTTTGCCATTATAATGCACATGACGTGAAGGACATTATCTTCATTAGATTTTCTTGCCTTTAGTCTTCACCAAAAATACTAAGACCAAGATCTTACTGGAAAGCACTTTTTCATTATTTTTTGTGAAGATTCATGATCTAGTATATCAGGAGGAATTTTGATAGAAAGAAAGCAAAAGTCATAAAAATCCTGCCTTAGAGTAGTTATAATCTGCAGCCTTGTAATGTCCCTGAAGGAGTTTTATATCAGGATCCAGGACAGCTGGAAAGTGATGTGTTTCATCTTCATCACTTGTTTTATCTGATGGTAGATACCAGGTAACTATGGGAAGCAGATGTTACCATAACACTCATTTTTTTTTTTTTTTTCACAGAAAAGTGAATGTTGCAATTGTAGCTGAACCCAAGCCTGAACTTTCAAGTAATGATCCTCAAAATGATCTAACCAGCACTATCGTACTTCTCCTGTACTGTAGGCATTGGGGATTCTCCAACTTGTTTTGGGTATCCTGAAGTTTAGAGAAAACTCTTCGGTTCTCTTCTTTGGCCAGCGGGCCTCATAGTTTTCCTCATAAGACAGATCTGCATAAAGCCCTCTGTTTCACAGACAGGCTTCCTTTCAGGACCAGAGATGGATTCATGGGGAAGTCACTGATTTTTTTTCTCCAATGACACAAACCCTTTTCCTTGAGCTCATTCAAAAGACAGTAGAGTCACAGGCCTTGGAGCTAGCAGGATGGGTTCAGTCTTGAACTCTCTCTTATTATTGATGTGATAAACGTAATATTTCTCTTTTCAACCCAAACATTTTTGTCTTTAAAATGTATATATAAATACCTATTATATAGACTTATTGTGAGATTTGATATCATGAAGCTATTTTAAGGTAATCCAAGTTATGTGTGGAAACAACCTTGAACCACCATCTAAAGCAAAAATAGAAAACAAAAATACCCCATGCAACTAAATAGAACCAACAAAATTGTTATGTCATGTAGACTTGCTCCTTATGTTTATAGTTTGCATATGGTTGGTTATTGACATTAGGAAGACTGATATCATAATCAAATGAGGAGAAACTAATTATCTTTGTATCATCTGTAAGTGAGAAAATACACAAGTGCCCTGGCTTTTGAGAAGTCCTTCTCTATATCTATGGGGTGGCTTTGATGATTTCTATTTTTCTTAGTCCCTTCCAGCTCTGGATTTCTTTTTTCTTTAGAATTTATTTGATTGTGGATTATCTCAAGATTACAGATTGAAGCTGTGTTCCAGTGACTTCTCACAATTGGATAACTGTGTCCTTCACATCCCAAGTCCTTTAAGTGACCCAAGGCTTTGTGATTGGCACTTACTGATGGTTGTGGGCAACAGATTACATGAAGGCTCATATGCAAAAAAATTAGAAATTGTGATTTACTTATTTTTAAAACTTCCTGGGTTGTTCTCAGGGGCTGGCTTGTGTAAGACAACTGCTTTTACACCTTGCTGAATTTCTCTCTGAAAATCCATTACCCTTTCCTGATCCTTCTGGAAACACACACGTTTGTACTCAATTATGCACAGAAATGAATTCTTATTTCTCGTCTTTTGTCACTTTTACTTTTTCTCATCATTTTATTTTGACCCGTCAATGTATTTTGTTAAATTCCAGAGAGAATTTATGCCTCTCTCTCAGGAGGCAGAAGCTACTGTAGTCAGTTTTTAGTTCGGCATCATCTCCCTTTTCTTCCTTTACTGTATGTTTATGCATAAAGTTTTAAAGCACCTATTTATTAAATGCTCATTGTAATGGTAAGCAAATGAGGAAGGATAAGGTAAGCAAAAGGGTCATGAATATCTCTGCCCCTGAGTTGTTCACCCTGGTCACCTTTATCATTCTTGTCTATTAATAACTGTTGTGACTTTGGGGAACGTCAATAAAGGGAAAACTGACATAAAATATATTCTTTCCCATAATGTGGTATCATCAAAATGTCTCTAAGTCACTGTCTTCATAATAGGAAAGCCAAAACACTGCATTAGCATTGCTACTCTGGGAGTAATAAGGTTCAAAAAAAATTACTACAGATATCAGGGAACAATCTTAGAAGAACCAGGTCCTAAGGGCTACACATAATTGGCCAAAGAGGGGCTGGGGATGTAGCTCAGTGTTACTGTGCTTGCCTAGCATGCACCAGGTCCTGGGTTTGATCCCCAGAGAAAAATGGTCACAGAAATGAGAAAGAGAATGTGAGCTCCAGTTAAGGTTTTATTTTATTTATTTTTTTGTTTTTTACTCCTGGATTTTCAGTTCTTCTTCCCTTGTCACTAATGGCATGATATATCAGTGTTTTCTTGTCCCCTTGCAGTGTTCATTGAGAAGACATTATGAGCAAGTTGGCAGGGGATTATTTGTTGCAGGATTTTGAAAAGTAGCTGGTAGAGTCAGCAATATTGATATGCGACTGTGAAGAAAGGACTGAAAACTGTTGGCGTATTGATACATTAATCTGGGCTTTGAGTTTACAAATTTTGTAATAACCAAAATTTAGCATTCTTGTATGGTATACATCAGTTCAAATTCCTGTTTTCAATGGCAACAATGATTGAAATGAAGTTATATTAAGGCATCCAAAAGAGGTTGTTAAACTGTAACCTCAACTGTGATGCTAAAAGGCTTAATGTAGAAAGCTAACCTATACATCAGGTGCATGCCTCCCCCAAAATAATCTATAAAGTATTACAGGATTCTCAGAACGATGGCCAAAATGGACATTTAGCATTAGGATATTTTGTTTGTCTCCTAGTAATTCTTGTAAAAAACATTAAGTAGTTTTAGGTGGACATCAATTTTGCTTTCCAGCCCCTGTGGACTAGGCTATTTTATCATCTGCAGGAAATCAGAGAGAAAAATAATTGTATTGTGAAAATGATTTTGGCTAGCTTAAAAGTTTTTTTTTTTTTTTAAATTGCTTTATTTTTCCCCTTGAAAAACCTGATATTTAGTAGGCAGAAAAAAGTTCACAGAGAATAAACATTTTTATAAATAAACAATAAACACCAGAGGGTATTATTGACTGCCGTTAAGCCTCCTACAAAAATAGATTAGTGCAAAAAGTAAGACTTTTTCCCACAAACTGGCTAAACAGAATGTGCAGTACTAAAGTTCTCTTCAAGATTGTGAAATACCATGATTTCAGTGATGAGCACAGGCTAAGTAAATGGTAGTCGCTCCTGACATTTCTGTGCAATGCAGGCATTTCTTTCCTTGCTCCAAACCCAGACACAATGCAGAACCAGCCAATAGACAAGGATATGGAAAACCTTCTCTGAAGCATATCTACTAGCATTTTCCTGAAGTTTCAGCATGGAATGGGGCTTTTCCTTGCTTTCAAAAAAGTTCTATCTTTCATCCTCAGGAGATCCATGATTGTGTCCTGTTAGTAATGTCTCAGAAAGAGTTGAAGCTTTTCTTCCCATGAAAGTCAGCTTCTGAGTGACATCAGGAAGGAATGCATCAGTTCTCAACTAGGAATCAGGCTTGTCACCAAGGAAACAGTTTTGGAGGAGCGAAGGCCTGTGGGTGCATTTATAAGACAGAGGATTTGGCTATTACCAGGATTTCTAATGGATAAGCTTAAAGGTTGAAATGATTCTATGATAAGAGAGTAGTTGCCCTTTAAAAAAATAAATTAAATAACATTCACAATTTGGGTTAAAGCTGAATTAGAATGTCCTTAATTTCCCTTGAAAACATAATTTCCTTTAGTACGAATCCTGGCACATACGCATTACAATCCACTCTTGAGGATGGTGGGTGAGAAATATTATGCATTCATACTTAAAATAAACAAACAAACCAACAAGTAAACAAACTCAAACAGCTGGTTTGAGTAAAGTAGCAGGAAGTAGCAGGCTGAAATTCATCCTTGCCTGTGGCTTAATATCCTTTGGAAACTGGGAAGACAATTTTCTTCTTCCACGTGGTGCAATGAATAGTTTTCAGTGAAAATGACAAATCAGAGAAACGTTCTTTTGTTGGGTTAGCACAAAAGCAAAAACAACGGAAATAACACATAGCCAAAATACTGGAGATGTATAACTAAACGTTTGTTTCCTGCTCTTTCCCCCTACTCCACAGCTCTGTCAACCTCTTCCTATAAGAGAGCAGTGTTAGGGGCTGAGGATGTAGCTCAGTGGTGGAGCATTTGCCTAACATGTGCAAGGCTCTGGGTTTGATCCCTAGCATCACAACAAAAGCAAACAAACAAAAATGTAAACTAAAGACAAAATTAAAAAAAGAAAGAAAGAAATGTAGTGAATTGTTTAAGAATATGAGCCAGGGCAGCTTGAAAAACGTTGCTCTGGATTTCAGTTTTATTAATTTGTCACCTTGAACAGCCCAATTTCCTTATTTATAAAATGAGGATAATGACTCCATGACATTGTAGAGTTGCCAAAAGATAAGGTATGTGAAATGCTTGTCACAGTGCCTGGCATATAATAAATGTTCAGATACTGATAGTTGGGGTGAAGGTATAGCTCAGTGGTAGAGCACTTGCCTAGCATGTGAGAGACCCTAGATTCCATTCCCAGCAATACACACACACACACACACACACACACACACACACACAGAGCCATTGAGTCATTGATTAGAACAGAAAGAAATATGGCTATGCCTGTCTGATTAAGTAAATTTAATTTACCAATGAATTAATTCAACAAAATACTGGTAATTGTGTTGAATGTTGTGCTAGTCTTGGCCCTATAGGAACTAACACAAGAGCCAAGTCTCTGCCCTTGTGGTATGTTGGGAAGAGTGGATACAGGCCATAAGTTGATAATCACACAAATTAATTATATGACTACAATTATAAGTGCATTGAAGACAAATTCATTTATGTCATGAGAAAGTATAGCAGGGATCCTGTGGGGCCAGGAAATATGTCTCTCAGATGAGAACAATGAGGCAGAACTAGAAGGATCAGAGGAGTTAGTTAGCTAGATACAGGGGGCTAGGACTGGTGGCATGTGATTTAAGTAGACAGAATACTGTGTACCAAAGGACAACACAAGAAGGAACTTGGGATATTTAAGGGAAAGAGAACAGGCCAGTGAGAAGAAGCAGAATAAATGAGGCAAGAGTCAGAGGAAAGAAGTTGGAGAGGGATGCAGCAGTCAGGTTACACAGAAACCTGTGGATTTTTCTATCAATTTTGACATTTTTTTCCCCTCAGAAATGTCAGAAGGAAGATAAAAGGATTTGAATGTAGTAAGTGACATAACCGGACTTGACATTTTCTGGAGGTTATTCTCGCTACTTTGGGAGAATGTGTGGGAAGAAGAGTGGAATGAAGTTAGATATCCACTGGAGAAGTCCTCCTGAGAGGCAATGGAGGCCATGACTGGGGTAGTGGGAGAGAAGACCAGGAAAGGAGAATGGATTAGAGCTGTATTCAGAAAGTACAATTAGGAGTTGGTGATGAACTGTAGCCTTTGGGATGGAAAAGAGGAAGGGTTCCAGGATGAGGCATCCAGGTCTTGGTGTGAGCATAGGTGCGAGTTCCTGATGAGCCAGTTCAGCTAATAGCAGGGCTATCAATGAGGTTTGTAGATATTTGTTCAGGATTTGCTTGTCTATTATATACACAAAAATTCATGCTATTTGGTTCCAGTACTGCACATTTAAATTTAGAAACACATATTCAAAATTTTCACAATAATGTTTTGTAATAAGTTGCTAGACAAATAGATTTTCTATAAAAACTCTTTCCCCTTGCATATCCTTGCTGTGATTCTGGTGGGTTTTATATGTTTATTTGGTTGGTTTTTGTGGTGCTGGGGATTGAATCAAGGGCCTCATACATGCTAAGCTAATGCTTGGATACTGAGCTACAATCCCAGCCCAATTCTCCTTTTTTTTTTTTTAAATAAATTTTACACATATAAATATTTTTTGTTGTTTAGGATTTTTTCTGTCTTCATCCTTCCTGTCCTTTTCTTCCCCCTTTACTCTCTCACAGCATGTTTCCCTTCCTCATTAACACTCATTTTCATAATAGCAGGCTTTGAGAAAGACAACAGTAAGATGGATAAAATCTGCCACTGAACGTGAAGTTAAAGAGCACAGGAAGCTTTCTTGAGACCTCCCTGTGTTCACTGAGAAGTAGCAGGAAAGGGTTTCTCTAGCTCGAGGAAGTGGAGGGCTCTGGGACACTTACCACTGCTGCAGCCTCATTCTTGCGCAGATGTGAAGATAGCTGCTCTCTTTTCTGCTCCCTTGGTGGAGCTCTGCTGGTGGCTATAGCAGCATTTTGTGATGTAGCACTGTCATTGCCCAAGGTAGGAGGACATGCAACTATGGTCTCTCTCTCAGTCCTTTATTATTTATTGGCTTTATTTTTGTTTGTCTGCTGTGTCTTTATTATGTGTGGAGCAAAAGCTTAGTTCAAGCAACTTCCTAGTTTGTTTGACTCTACAAACTATGGCACTCTGAGTTGTAGTTTATAACTTAAATGTTTAAAGAAATGCCTTCTGCCTTAAAATTTGATAAGATAGTACTAAAAGTGTTAATAAGTCAATAAATTGAATTTTTACTATTGAAAATAAACATAGATCACTTTCAGAGTCCTGAAACATAATGGGCTGGTTATTTGTATAATACTAACATGACATGGCTCCAACACTTTAGTGTGCTTTTGTGCTTCCTAAGTTTAAAAAGGTTCTAATAATATTTTTTAAAAGACCCTTCATTAGGTCACATATATACTTTTTATATTGGTGTTGGCTTTGACAGTTCTGTTTCTTCTTTATTTATCCTTCTACTGCTGGGCATTATGTTTGGAAAAGAATGTGTGTGACAGAGAAAAACACAGAGATTCTATAGGTTTTTGTACTTTTACTGATCATTCATAAAGGAAATGAGAACTGACCTCTTTTGAGTCCCAACTGTGTACAGGCACTGTGTGGGATGCTTTACATGCTGTTTTAACTGGTCTTTACAGAAACTTCTTTCATACATGATTTGCCCTTCATTACACAGCGGGTAGAAGCCTGAGTTATAATCTCAATCTTAGTTTTGAACTTCAGACTCCAAGTTCTTTTCTATATTTCCTACTGGTTCTGTGGTGATTTGTTACATCTTTATCTAGTTCATCAACTGTGGAAGTTTGTAGAAAGCTGATACTTGGATCCTGCCAGCCTCCTCAGGGGATATAGGATACAGTATACAGCACAGCTGTGTCTGGTGTAGATAGTAGGCATGTTCATATCTAGGGATGAATAGTGCATTATGGTTAGTGTTAGCTTAAAATAACCTATGAGGACACCACACACATACAAAAACTCACACATTCATGTGTGTGCACATGCACACACACACAGACAAACACACACACACACATACTTCTTAATAGGAACTCAGTATTCTGCTGGACATTTGCGTTGCCAGAGAACATGAATAAATGCGGCAGTGATTACGAGTGCTGAAAGTGGCAGCAGTCCATGAGGAGTTTCCACCTGTGCAGGTAAGACAGAGCTACTGATAGAGGACCTCAAGGCCAGACTGAAGAGTCTGGTGTTGATCACGGTACAGCTCTCCTGCATGCCTCTGAGCTCCGCTCAAATTTGGAGTGGTATATGGGAGCTGAATATTAAAGTTTCCAATATTATGTAGGATTGTGTAAGAAGCAGAACCAGTTTGGCTAAAGTCTGCAAAGCTTACATAGTTTTATTTGGGCTTATAGTGCAAATACAATTAAATTCAAAATTGTTAGTTTGTTTTCCATTTTGATTTGGGTGAACAAGA
This sequence comes from Geosciurus inauris, assembly GCA_004024805.1. Classification (NCBI taxonomy): domain Eukaryota; kingdom Metazoa; phylum Chordata; class Mammalia; order Rodentia; family Sciuridae; genus Geosciurus; species Geosciurus inauris. The sequence goes on along the minus strand of PVHX01016958.1, from coordinate 7,882 downwards.
GCTCCGATTTCTGCAAGGCTGATGATAAATTGAGCATGTTTTCTGTCATAAAAATTGACAATATTAAGTGTCCCATGGTCATCCTATTTCTGATTATGGAAGGATCATTAACAAGAAAACATCTGGCCATTATTCCTGATGAATCTGTTCCTTGATATCTCTTGACAAGGAGAGTGGGAGGGGGTCAGTGGGTTCAAGCACAGATGAGCTACGTCGTGATGACCCTGGCCGTTGACTCTAGTAGTTATTATTAATGAAGCATTCTGCATAATTGATTATTTGATACTGAAAGATATATTCATCATAACATTTAGTACTGCATGTGCATTCTCTCAGAAGCAGAAAAACTGCTCAGAAGATTGTATGTTTGGAGCTCTGGTGGGTGACTCGGCACAATGAATGAAGAAGAGGTGTGAGGGCCGGTGTAAAGCATAGATTGCTCACAGGCTCCTGATGTGGAGCTATGGATAATGAAGTAAAACGTGAAATGTCTTTTCCAGTACCCAGAAAGCCTTACACTCCATGAGGTGTACTCCTGGGCTGAAGACAATCCTCTGATTGACGACCTGCCATGCAGCCAGTGGCAGCTGACACCTCAGTGACTTGCTGAGCATACTGTCAAGAAGGACATGCATCAGGGCGGTCTCCTGCCTGGGGTGTGCTATTTCTGGACCTTGCTGCATGGAGGCAGGCTGCTAAATTACATCTTTCTGGAGCCTCTCCTGCCACTTCATCAGGCCATGTGTTTAACTTCAGAGTTCAGGGAGGATAAAGAACAACCAAGCAGGTTTCTCCTTGAGCTCAGACAGAAGAATAACTTCTTCAAAACAGTGTCTCTTCAACTCCAAAGATGTGTATACTAATTTTGTGCAGGGTGGAGGCATCTTTCTACCTGGAAGCCCTTGGCCTTCTGGTCCTCCCATCTGAGATTTACAACCCCTGCTGTGAGAGTTGAAACAGGCCATCCAGGCAAGGCCTCTTGTTACAGAATGGGATGACGAGAAACCAGAGAAGTGACTGGTTAGGCAGTGTGAAGGAGTCAGATGCAGATCTAGGATCAAGCACAATGTTCTTTTTACTACATTCTGTTTCTTCTGTGTGCAAAAGGGTAATGTCTTCAGTCTGAAGGGATACAATAATGTGGAGAATAAGGGCAGATACAATTGTTCTTTAGTACTTCCCCAAAAGGAGGCACTCAATAGGAGTTTTAAGGGATCTTTTGGGTCCTGTTTGACTTTTTCTCTTTCATTTCTCTTCTCTTCATTTCCTCTCAGTCATTTTGGTTCTCCTTTAATAGTGACCCTTTTATATGTCCCACTTAAGACCTTGAATGCCACTCCCTGGTTCTGGTGCAGCATGAGTGCAGCAACATTTTGTCTACCTCCCTGCCTCCAGCCTCTTCCTCACTCTGTTCCCTTTTCACAGTGCTGCTCAAATCAGATTTCCATATCCCTGTCTGTGGTACTCTGCTGTTCAAAGTTTTTTAGTGTCAAATCACTTCTTATAGAGGAAAAATAAGAAGCTTAGTAGAGTATTCAATTTCATCCATTATCTGTCCTCAACTCTTAGGTAATGGAAAGCGAGTCAGCCTGGGAAGCAGCGAGCTGAGGGCATCTCAGCTCAGCCATTAGCTGTGTGACATGGGAAGGCATTTAATCTCTCTGTGTTTCAGTCTCTTCATGTGCGATGCAAGAGGTTAGGACTGGATAGACTCACACATTTTCAGGTTGTTCTAATTCTATCCTCAGCACTCACTACTCTTGGTCACAGTCTCTGTGCTTTGGTCAACTACACCTCTGACTATTTCCTAACACAAACCATTCTTCTTATTTAATTTCATCATGGAATGGCCATTTCATCCTGTTGAAATCCTATCCATCCTTTAAGATGCAGCCAAAAAGCTACTCAGAGCCATTTCTGATTGCATTTCTGAAGCAATACCAGCTCCTGACTGTGTTCTCTTATACCAGTCCTTAATGGAAAATGTTCTCATTTCTGTACCTCTTCTATAGTACTTTTTATGATGCCTGTCTGTGCACCTACCTTTTTTTTTCTTTTCTCCTTGAAAACAGAACTGTATCTTGTTTATCTTTGTTTTCTTTATAAGACCTGGCTCAATGCTTTTCACAGAATAGATAGCCAATAAATATTTGCTGAATTGAAAATCTGCTGTTTGTGCCAAGAAAAAATTGTGTCCTCTCTCTCTGGAAACTGATTGAGGTAGTACCTAAAACCAGCAGGAAATTAAGTAATGAGACTTATCTATAACTCACCCCAATATTTATGCTAATTGGCTAATTTAGGTGTAGCTGGAGCATTCAAAACTAAACAGATCTCTTCATTATTGGATAAGCTGCTGCACCTGTATTAATTGGTGACATCTATCTTTGCTATTACTTTCTACTTTCATTTTTGTAGAATGAGGTCTTAGCCAACATCTGAGTACATTTCATAACAGAACTGGACACATCTGGGCATATCTGGCAGATGGATGGGAAGGTCCAAGGTATTTCTCTTTGTAGAGGAAGTGAAGAATAGAACGCATGCTAATGGCAGAGGCTGTTGGATAAGCTTGGTTAGTAATAAACATCCAATGGTCAGGGAAGAGTTGTCCATCTGAAATGCTCCAAAAATGGGTACCATTCATTACCCACTGCCAGGCGTGGTTCTGAGGGCTTTACATCTGTTTATGTCCATCTGATATTATGAAGATAGGCTTTATTATCTACCTTTTAGAAATGAGGAAACTTAAATCCAGAGTGTCTGTACATTTAGTAATGAATGGCAGAGATAGAATCAAAACCAAGTGGGTCAGGGTTTGGCCAATGACAGACCAAAATTTTTTGTGGTCTATTTTTATATAGCTCTGGAACTAAGAGTCTATTTTCTATTTCTAAAGGGCTTTAGAAGAACAAAACTTAAAAAAAAAAAAGAAAAAAAGAGAATAGTTGACAGAAGCTATATGGAGTACACCATGTCCCAAAGTATTTACCATTTGGTTCTTTATAAAAAACTTTTGCTGAGCCCTGGGTTAGAGCACCAAACCCCACTCTATTCTGTGTACCAAGGCCTTAACACAGTTCCTGGTCTTAGTTCCCCAAGGGAGTTATTTTTCAATACTAGGGGACAAGGTATATCCAAATATATCCAAAAAAGTAATTTTAATGATGATTCTTTAAGATATTGAGGGATAAGAGCACTTCCTTTATCCATATGTGGCAAAATATGACACAAGAAAAGGACAGAGGCAGGTAATGCATGGTAACTTCACATCCTAAAAGTTGCTGAGACTACTATGAGCTTTGGTGTGCAGACAGCTCAGAGCTTCAGCTGTGCAGGGAAGTGCCTAATGTTTACATTTTGTGGTGTGAGGCAAATCTTGAACTTCCCCAAGAAAAGAGAAAATGAGAAAAAATACAGGTTGTCTCATGGTACCTGACTATACATATTTATGAACAAATGCTAGTTAAAACCCAGATTCTATCTACAAGGGAGAAATGAATTGGAGAAGCACAGATGTTTAGGATAGTGAAGCTATTTAGTATGATACTGTAGTAATGCATGTCTGACATTATGCATTTATAAAAGCCATAGAAATGCTACATAGAAAGAACTCACCCTGATGTAAACAATATGATCTTGTTAATAATAATGTATAGATATTGGTTCATCAATTTGTACTAAATGTACGGTACAAATAAAAGATGTTAGTAATAGGGGAAACTGCAGGGGATAGGGAAAGGGGATATGTGGAAAGTGTATTTTGTGCCTAATTTTCCTGGAAACTTAAAACTGCTCTAAAAGTGAAGTCTATTAATTAAAAAAAATCCCTAGGTCCTATCAATAAAAATATCCTTTATAGTGCTCCTCTTTCCTGAAGATTTGTGTGGCCTAAGGAAAACCATTTATTTCCTATAATTTATTATTTAACTGCAAATTTGTCATTTTGAATGAAAATTATCAAAATTTTCCCTTACCAAAAAAGATGTTCAGTAGTTAATGGAAAAAGACAACTGGCCACCAAAAAAACGTTGTTGGCAAACTTGAACAAATGTACCAATAAAAGCAAATATTTACTAAATTCTCATCAAGTGACAAAATCTGTGGTACATTAAGAATACACTAAGAAATGGCTGTTACCCACAAAGCAAATGGTGAGCCAGCTCGGTGATGGGATCCAATGTATATGCATGAATGAGACTGCATTTTTTACTTAAATATTAATTATGAAGTACCCACTTGTTGCCAGATACTATTTAAGTTCTCTAGGGAAAGTCTCTATTCCTTTGGAGGTTATACTTTAGTCACAAAAATCAGATAGCCACATTTTAAAAAAATGAATGAAATCATTTTAGTTAGTAATAAATGCTATGAAGGAAATCCAAAGGGGCAGGATGACGGTGATTTGGGGGGACAGCTAATGTAGACTTTGTACACAGGAAAGCTTCCCTGACTAGGTAACATCTAAACCTCAATTGTAAAAGACGTTTTATGTTGATATCTTAGGCAGGGGTGAGGTGGGTGGAGAAGGTAATTTCTCTCTTCCATTTCTCATAGCTGTGCTCATAGAAGGGGAACTGGAACCAGAACCTACAACTCCTTTCCTGTCTCCTTAGTTTCTTTTCCCCAATGGGAGGAGTGATGTATCTGACTGCTGCTGATCTAAGAATTTCATGGGTCTAAAGTTAACAAGTGGAGGAATTACTATACCCACCAAATTGTCTCTGAAAGATGGCTTTTACTTCCTGAGCCCCATGATGGCAGGCCTTTTTGGTTGATTCTACTGAAGTGTACTCTGGCAGATTCTTGCCTTCAATTCTGACTGCGTGCTGGCTATCATGTTGGTCATGATGAGTAGGTTGAGCTGAGCCAATCTTTGAGCCTTGCTGTTTCTGATCAAGGGGAGGAATGAGAAGTCCCTCTTTAGCCTGGGATCTGAGCTTTGGAATACACCAGTGTTTATGAATGTTATTTATACATCATAGTTTTTGATAAGTTACTTTTTTTCCCTCTAATTGATGGTTCAAATTTTGCATGTATTTCTCGATAGGAGGAGTGGTGAGTGACACCCTGAGTTCTGAGAAATAAAGATGTTAAAGAAAACCAATCAAAACAACTGCTGACAGGAAAAGAGTGGTTTGGGATCACAGAACACTTATCTTCCAATTGTCTGCAAGTACTTCATTGACACTGCATTAACCTTCATACATTATGTTTACTGTGTTGTAAAATATGAGAATACTAAAAATAAACTCTGAGAAAAGGATAGTCCTTTAAAACGTCATTTTGAGACCACAAACTTTGAATTTAAACCAGAGTTTTCTATTTTCTAGTTGTGTGTGTGCGCAAGATACATAACCTTTCTGTGTCTGTTTTCCATTAGCAAAGCGAGGATGATGTTCTTATTTTGAAGGATTTTTCTGAGGATTATGAATTGTGACAAGTATCTAGACACTTCCTGACACATTATGGCTATTTAGTAAATGGTAGCTAGAGATGGCTTACAGGAAGAGGATCACAGAGGCCTGTTCTGACTCCATATGTGCTAGAAAGATAGGTACCACTTGCCTGGAGTAGAGTTCTAAGAGGCTGTAAATCTACACACATGCATAGATCATCCTTTGTCCATTTGCACATTTGCTCATTCATTCAGTGAATGTTGAGCATCCACTGTGTGTTGTGGAGATGCAAAGAAAAAGAACACTTGATCTCTTTTCTCAAGGAATTTCTAATCCAGAGGGTAGGAGAAGATAGGAGGCTTACATACAATGACGTAGTAGGTTTTAATGTGAAAAATGAATTTGCTATGGGATATGCAAGACAGAATTTTTAATTTTTTTTTTTGTGGTCAACAACTACAGCAAAAGTTAAGGTTTGTGGTGAGCCAATCTGTATCATACAAGAAAATTAGTCATCTTCCTTTAAACATTCCTGTGATGAGGAGACCCTGGTCCCAGGCCTGGGAGTTAGAGCAATCAATGGGTTCTATGCAAAGCACAGATGTTCAAACAAGCAAAACCATGCCTTTTCCAACCATATGGTTACTGTGCTGTACTCCATTTGAATTTTTCTTAAAGCCAGCTTCAAACTAGGAGTTCTTGAGAGTATCTGAGGTTTTCCACCAATGAAATTCTAAATTTATTATTTTTTTTTAAAATATTGTTTTAGTTGTAGATGGACACAATACCTTTATTTTTATTCATTTTTAGGTGGTACTGAGGATTGAACCCAGTGCCTCACACATGTGAGACGAGCATGCTACCACTGAGCCACAACCCCAGGCCAAAATTCTAAATTTAAATGATTCATCATCATGTTACTATTTTTAGCACTATTTCATAGGTAATTTATTATAATGTGCATTCTGGTTTGACTATGTTAGATAAGTGAGCTATATAGTAATGAAAATGTTATTTTTGAGTGATTTATTTGATAACAAAAACAGAAGACACCTCTAATTTGTTCAGTTTTCAAAAGTTAAAATTTGACCCGAATGATTGGATTTTATCTTTCATTTCTTAGAGTTTACAAAGAAAGAATAATTTAAAAATGAGATTGAATTTAGAAATAAAGTCTTCTTATTCAAAACTTTAGTTCTTGGAAGATACTCTTTACGTAATTAAACTATGACTGACTTGATTCATTGTCCTTACAGCATTAGTATTTATGTAATTTCCACTAAATTTCAATTTTCAAGAAAGTAATCTTTATCTGTTAATAAATAATTATCATGTAAATATTGAGTCTGCTGGTAAAATTTTAGTTGCATGGATTATTACTGTTATCATTACTATTGGGGAAGTCAAAGTGTTTAGAACAATTAGGTTTTCCACTGCTGATATGTACTCAGAGAATTAAACCACAACATGGGTATGGGAAAATTGTTTATGGACATCACTTATGTTTCCATTCTGTAAAACAGAGTGATCTTTGCCTAGCAGGGATGCTTTAAGTGACCCTGAGTTGATTTCCTTCAATTCTTGGTAGTCTTCTGGTTGAAAGTATAATTTCTGAAGGGAGACTGGCAGGATTCAGATTCTGGCACTGACCATGCTACCTGTATAACTTTTGGTGAATTGCTTAATGTTTCTATGAGTAACTGTTTTCCTCTTTAACATGGGCAGTGAGGAGGATAATCCTTCCCATCTCATGCACTTAAGTATATAAGAATGAAATGAATAAGTTCCTGAAAACAGTACCAGGCACATAAGTGTCTATTCCTAATTATCTCCAACAATTTTATATGATGGTTAGCATCACTCCTAGTCTAAAGATGAGAAAACTGTAGGATATAGAAGTAAAATGATTTGCCTTATCTACACATGGGGTTTAGTCATGGTAAGAGATAGACCTAAGGAGTATGACCGTAAAACTCATTCAGGAAGAATGAACAATAATAAATTTTAAGTTTTTCAAGTTGCTTTCAGTATAGTTCTGGTCCCCATGTATGAAACAATCCCTGGAAGTCTCATGCCTGTTAATACACATCTCAAAATGTAGCAGGAAGAGGAATGTGCTGGAGTGACACGAATAGAGGATAAAAAGTGTCAGCATGCTACTTTAGAAATATAGTCATGTGAGTGAAGTAGAGAAGTGGCTATATAGTATAGCTCAAGGAAATAAGCATGCCAGCATGGTATATTATTGTGTGCCAGCCCACTTGAGCTTAAAGACAAGTCCAGACGGTAAGAAATTTATGCCTTTTACTACTAGGTTTAGGATCAATGTTTATTAAAAACTTGGACTTTAATGCATATAAGATTGTGCTATTTACTGTTTGTGTTGTAAAACCCACCACTCACATTTTGTTTATTGAAGAACTCTCTGGAGTGTATAGTGCCATGTTTCCAACCAGCAAGCGTCACTGATGTTTTCCTCTAGA